>JBBPCX010067235.1:0-13526 GCA_037974365.1 Hydrocynus forskahlii | reverse complement strand
TGTGTGTGTGTGTGTGTATATATATATTTTTTTTTTTACCCTTATAACACACTACAGTGCAGCACACAGTCTGTGTAAAATATGAAATTCTTTCTCTGCATTTAACCGAGTGAAGCAGTGGGCTGCCACCAATGAGGGATGTCCGGGGAGCAATGTGTGGGGACAGTACCTTGCTCAAGGGTACCTCAGAGATGACACTAGCAGTTGGAATTCAAACCCACAGGCATCTGATTGCAGGGCCAACACCCGGCAGTGAGAACTGACTTGAGATTACACCTCTGGCAACAATAAACAGTCCATCTTGGTGTGAGTTTTGGAGCTCGCTGATGGCTCTGTAAAGTTCCGCGTGTGCTGAGTGGAATGTAAACTATGAGCGCAGTGTTGAATTTGCATGGTAAATCGGTGTACGTGTAACAGTCACAAACTCCAGTGGTGGTGAGGAGTAACTGGAGACCAGCGCAGCATTCATATGACATTCAGTGTTGATGTAAACACACTGGTCCACTCGCTGGCTCTTACCAGACCTGCTATTTTCTGATGTGAATAGAACGCTAGCCAACCACTAACTGAGCCATGCCTCTGTAAAAACAAAAGCATAGCAGTCTCTAAACCTATGCTGGGTAGTTTGCTGGATACAGTCCAGTTTATTGTCTAGTGAGCAAAGATTGGCGAGTAGGATGGATAGAATAGCTGCCTGGCTGGCAATAGTTTTTAGTCTAACATGGACCCCTGCACGTTTGCTACGCTTCTGCTTCCTCACGCACTTCCCGCAACGTCTCCTCCCCTGGCCTGCAGCCACATGCAGTGTTGCAGTCTGAGGTTTCGTAGCTTTTCCAGCACTCTATCATTGCAGTTGATATCTTAACTGTAGCAGGGTCTGGTGGTCATGGACATGTACCAGATGTTCTGTGACTGAAGATTTGTTGTGAGAGTACATTTTTGCACCCAAAGGGGCCACAGCAATGTAGCGCACCGCGGTCTTCCCACGTGCAATATTAGGGCAGTTTTAAGGTTTTCTTAGAGAAACTCACAGGCTATGGACTCAACCCCCACTCAACTTCACATTTTCAATTATTTTAGGGATGTAGACTTCAGAGGGCTAATGAGATTAATTCAGTTTGATAAAGAAAGGTGTGTCAGCCTACTGTCTCTAGTGGCACAGGTCAGCGAAGGCATTAAAAACTAGAGTATGGTTAAAGGGAATCACGTGAAATCCACTGTTTCACTGTCAGTAGTGGTGACAGCAACCACCTTATTTAAAAGGTTCACTGCAGAAATGCAGTCAGGGCAGTGAGATACATACAGGTTAAATAGCACTCAAAGAAAAAATCATGTTTTCATATTTAAAAGCTCAGAAAACTTGTAGGTTCACTGGTCCTTTGGATTAAAAAAATGGCTGTATTTGTTTTGGATCCTCTCACCATCATTATAAATAACCCTTGGTTGGTAAGTTTGTTGAAAATACACAATTCCAGATAACATTGTTTTCAAGGAATGATTTATGCAGAAATGTTATTTTATGTATAAATGGGTAGAATTTCCTTTTTTAAGATCTGGGATGTGACAGAACGGAAGCTTTCTCAACTGTGCATACTTAAATGTTCATTTTGTCCTTGAGTTCTGTCATTGTTCACCCATGCTGTTTTGGCAGTGCATAATTTAATAAGTCAGTCATGTCAGGCATGCAAAGCATTTTGCCAAGGCAAAGAATTCTTAGATGCTGTAGACATGAACAATGGCTGAAACCTCAGGGCCTGTGGTCTGCAAGGGCAGGGGTGCATGTTGAAAATTTCCACCGTCCCATTTCGCTACTGTCAACTTGTCTGCTTGGTTTTGACAAACCAGCAGCCATCACCGAAATATTCTCGTTAGCTTTGCACTACCAGATGCATTGCTCCGTATCCTCAGGGGGCCACTAAAGGCTCCCGCATCTGTCACCTTGACAACACTCCAGCCACTGATCTGTCAGAACCTTCAGTGCTGGACTATCTCAGCCCTTTCCTGCCTATAGGACCTCAAACCTTTCATTCAGTGGTTTTTGCATTTGTAGCAAGTGCACACTTTCATATACACACATACAGTCTGAGATCCCGTCTGGTAATTACTCGTTATTAACCTGATATTGACATGGCTGATGTCCTTGCATAAAAAGTGGAAATGAAAGGAGGAGGAGACTCGTGTTACAGCATTTAAATGCTCCTGTGAGAAAGAAACAGATTTTGTCCTCTACTTATGCATAACATACACGCTTTCTGATATGAACAGCTAGGGACGTTCCGCTGGGGAAGTACGCGAAGACTGGCTGACTGTGAATTCTTCCTGCGAGTTCTCAGTTAGAGTTTATTTTAGGTGAAGCAGTTTCTCCATGGGAGAAGGGCTGATCCCATGATGAAAAACAGGTGCCCTGCCACTAGTTGCTAGGTTGTAAGACAGTCGTATTAAGTACAAAGCTAATCCTTGAGGAATGCTGGTCTGCTCTCTCTCTCTCTCTCTCACTCTCTCTCTCTCTCTCTCTCTCTCACTCTCTCTCTCTCTCTCTCTCTCGCTCTCTCTCTCGCTCTCTCTCTCTCTCTCTCACACACACACACCCCAATTTGACAATGCTAGCAAAGCAATTAGCAGACAAAAGTTGATTTTGATTCCCGTTCCAAAAAAATCATCAAGAGACTCTGTAGACTCTATAGAGGTGCACTTTGCCGGCTGGACTCGCTTCGCCGGCCTCCCAGTGCCCTGATCTCCCGTCGACGGCCTCAGTTATCTCGTTGACGGCCACCTTGTCCCCTGATTGTGTAAGAACAGCTGCCCAGGACATAGCAACCACCTCAGCTGGAGCCCAGGATGTGGCTCTGGCCCAACCTACGCCTTCTGCTCAACCTTGCACATCGTTAATGTCATCAGTTCCTGTTCTGCCTGTTTCTGGACCCTGCACTCAATGTAAGTTTTCTGTTTGTACTATTCGTGTTCCTGTTTCATTACCTGTGTCTGTCTGTGTGGAAGCCTTTGTCCGTGTCCCAGTGTCCCCTCTCTTCCTGTCCTGTTTTTGTGCTTGTCCCTGTGTCCCTGGTCCTTGTCACGTCTCAATCCCCTATCATGTCTCTTGCCCTGTGTCTTGTCCCGTCTCCTATCATGTCCTCTCCAGTCCCCTGTCCATCCCTATGTCCAGTCTGCTGTCCAGTATCCGTCTCTGTCTCCTATTCTATCTCAGCTTTCTGTCTTGTCCCTGACTTTCGCCACAGGCTGCCCCTTTTGGCCGGGAGTTGCATACATACAAGGGCGATTCTCCCGGTTTCTTCCCTGTTTCTTGGCTTTCTGAAAATGTTCTTCTGACTGTTCCCCCTGTTTTCTTGTCTGTCATAGTTTAAGCCCCCCTTTGTTTCGTTTGTTGTTTTGCCTTAGCCTTTGTAATCCAGTTCACCTGCGTCTCATTCCTGTCTCCTCCTTTGCTGAGGTGTTTCCCCTTGTCCAGTCAGTTTAAACACCCCATGTGTTTCAGTCTGTGTTGGAGAATTCTTTGTAACTTCTTGTGAAACCTCTTGCTAAAATGTTGCAACTGTAATTGCTTGTCATGCTCCTTTGATTGTTTTGGTTTTTTTTTTTTTTGTTGTTATATCTGTTACTATTTCCTCACGTTTTTGTGTACCCCAGGTCCTTTGTTGATGTTTGTGTTTTTGTTTCTTGTTTTTCGTTTGTTTATTAAACATTCTGTGGATCTCACACTCCTGTTTGCCTCAGCCTAAACGCATTATAGGCATTTCGCATCCTCAACCAATACTGCTTCTACCGCCCTTAGCATAACCACATTAAATGTAATATAGCCAGTATCTACCAGCAAGAATATTTTAACCCTTTAACCATTTCTTCCACAAAGTAACATAAAAGAGTCACTGCATAATAGGCTGTCAGCCAGGAAACTACATTATTATCTTTATTTTACACAGTAGAGGCCAGCTTGCTAACTGCGATGCTAGCTCCCTGGTGTGTGAAGCTGCACACCAGTCACCCCACACCAGTCATTTACACTTTTTTGCCACAAGTCAGTGTGCAGCACTGTGCTGTGCCGAAAATATAATGATCTCACATACATACGCTGACTTTTGTGCTTCTGCTGTTTAGATTGTGCAAGCCAGTCTACACACCAACCATTGCAGTGACCTAAATATTTCGCCCAGGGTGAGTCCCTGCCTCACGCTCATTGGCCATGGGATAGGCTCCATGTACCCGCGACCCTAGTCAGGATTAAGCGTGTACAGAAAACGAATGAATGAACGAATGTACAGCATTCACAAGTACTCAAGTATATAATTATCTGATATAATTATGTTTACTTTTTGCCTTGGCTGCACTCATTTCTCAAGGCAATGTAAATGTCTAGTGTAACTGCATCTTAAGAAAATGGAGCAGTATTTTGAATCAGCTGCACTTCTACATTTCGACCCATGTTCTGCATAATCCTCCAATGTTTCACACCTTTAAATCCAAATGCCCGAAGGAGACAAGTAGAGTTTGTGGTTTACAAGCGCATATGCATTTCGTACATAACACACAGGCAGAATACGATTTGCTTAAAATACTTAGTGTGCCAGGCCTTGGGCATGTCCACTCTTGGCGTAATTTTGTGATAGCTTGCAGATAGTAGAAATTGTTGTGTTACAATTATTTTGTGTTAGATTGGTTTGTTGTGGTGCCACGCTAGACTGAAACCCTTGCATTTCAATCTAACGACTTTCAACTCACTGAGCTTCCCATTACCTCCCATAAGGACATGGCTGCGTAAATATACACTGTATACAAAGTATTGAGACACCTGACAATTACACATACATAGACTTTAATATGGTCTCCCCTTTGGAGCTATAACAGCTTTCACTCTTCTTGGAAGGCTTTCCACAAGATTTCAAGTTTCTGTGAGAATTTGTTCCTGGCTCACAATCTCCTTCCAGTTCATCCCAGAGGTGTTGGATGGGGTTGAGGTCAGGGCTCTGTGCGGACCAGTCAAGTTTTTCCACACTGAACTCATCCAGCCATGTATTTGAGGAGCTTGCTCTGTGCACTGGGGCACAGTCATGCTGGAATAGAAAAGGTTCTTCCCCAAACTGTGTCCACAAAGTTGTAAGCATGGCGTTGTCCAAAATGTCTTGATATGCTGAAGCATTAAGATTTCCCTTCACTGGAAGTAAGGTTCCACCTGAATTCAAGAATTAAGAGGTGTGTCCCAATACTTTTGTCCACATAGTGTAGTTGACCATGACCAGGTGCCCAAATTCCAGTAAACAACAGATTGTTTATGTATCATTTCTTACTCTCAAGTCTAGATTTCCAACATCTCATTCTGCAGACACACTTTGCCCCCACCACCTGTTCAAAACGATGAAGCAAACAGAAGCAATTTCTTCACTATTAGCCTTGCCATGCCTTCTCCATCATACTCATTTGAACTGCTTTATGTTACCAAAACTTTCTGGCTTTTGTCCTAAGCCATTAAGGCTAACACCCCCCCCCCCAAGATGTCAGATTTCATTAGCATCCTCAATCCCCTCATGGAAGGCACAAGACATTTAGACATTTTTTTTTTCCTTTTACCACTCGGATGCCTCATGCTGCACTAACAAGCCAATGACGAGAGGCTCATAAGGGAAAACACTTTTCCCACATAAACATTTGTTTCCACAACATTGCAGAGACAGAAATAACACAAATTTGTGCTTGAAATGAAAGCTTGGCTGTTTGCGGCATAAAACCTGCACAGCATCTCTGGTGATCCCGGCCGACTTTTTTATGTGTTTCTTGGCACCTGCAGAGAAAAATGAAACTTTTTGGAAGATCCGCCATTACCTTGCTGAACCTTTGACTTTACACTGGCGGAGGCGGGTTTGCCGTGACTGATCTGAAATCACATGTGAAAAGATTCACAAAACTTAGTGTTATACTTATTGACTATCACACATATTTAGCAGATTGATATGATGTAAAATGTTGCCTAGGAACAGTGCATTAAGGAAGTTTTCTTTAATATACTCAGTAAATTACTTCATTTGGGGAACTGTGCTGCTACTAACTCACAGGAAGTTTAACAGAAAACGGGAATATGTGGAGTCACCCGTGTCCACATTAGTAGGCATCATGACACGCTGCAGAATTCAAATCTGGCAGGAAGATGAATATGTTGTTTTGCCAGGCTGAGGGACTATGATTGCACCTGTTCTATCATTAAACACTTCTGGGAAGTAAAACATGATACATTTGCTCAGCAAACCTTAAATCAATAGTCAGGCAATGAAATGTTAAACGTATTTAAAATGCTGGTCATGCTGATCCACGTGCACCTTATTACCTTAGTATTTTTCCTGATTGCTGCCTTTTAAATATTTGCTGGGAATTTCCACGAAGACCATGGTACATTTACTACAGTACACAGTTTATAGCTCACTTATTAAATGGAATGATACGTTAAGGTCAACAAAAAAAATCCGTGCCTTCTCTCAGTGTGACCTTAATAACACATTTGGTTCCATGGGGCCATGGGCGAAAGGCTGCGTCTGCGTCTGGCTGCTGTGGTATTGATATTCCTTAATGGTCTGTCTGTAAGGCTAATGGACAGGGCATTAGAGAGTTAGACCATCGCTGATGTTCTTATGTTATTTCGATGTGTGTGTATGTTTGTATATTCATTTTCTGAGCCAAGAATATTGTCTGTGCTGTATCGAGTGTGTTCTATGTAAAGAGACATTTTATTGAATTTTACGATTAATCAGGCGAAGGTTAACATCTTGCTAGGGGCCATTAGTCACACACAGTGTGACAACAGTGGAGTGCAGGCAGCAGATTCTGACTAACCCTCTTCGGATGCTGTATGAAAGTACTGTTTGAGAAATAGATTTATTAAAGGGGTTATTAAAAGTATTTTTGGACACCTGGTCATTTTCTTTATTATTTTACATGCTTTATATTTTATTTATGCGTGATCTAATGATGGTAGGTGTTGTCACCCACCCGTTAACCGGCACAGTCCTGTCAGGTGTTATGATGAGCAAGGTAAGTTTTTAACGACATTTTCTCGGTCTCAGGTCATTTTGGGATTGAAAACTTGATTGGGTGATTAGATTGAGATGACTGGGTTTGGTTTGGATTGGACACAAAACATGTCAGTTATCAGGTCATGCCTTGCTTGGGTGGAAAATTCTCAGACTGTATTTGGGCTCGAACCTAAATTTCAGGCCCAGTTAGAGGTTTGAGTATGTGATATGGCCATTCAGTGTCTCTCTTATGGTGGCTGAAGAAGACATACTGTGGTTGTGTAGCACTAGTAAATACTTTTTTCGGTATGAGAGAGATTATATAAGAGGTTCTTTGCAGATCTAAGTGAATTTGTCAGTAAGTACAGCTCTGTGTCCACACTAGGAGCGACACAGAGTTAAGGGTCTTGCTCAGGAACCCAGTGGTGGTATGCTGAGGGTAGGATTCGAACTCATGACCTCTCTGTCCAGAGGCAAGCATCATACCCACTAGGCCACTACCACCCACACAAATACATAGACTTTCATTTTGAGTTGTTCCCTCCTTTGCAGCTGTAATGGCTTCAACTGTTCTTGGAAGGTTTTCCACGAGATGTGTCATCTCTTACTCTCAAGTCTAGGTTACCAACATCTCATTCTGCAGATGAAGACATGCTGTGGTTGTATAGCACTAGTAAGTACATGAACATTTCTGTATTAGAGAGGTTATTGCATGTGAGGTATTTGTTACATTCTTTGTGGACCTGAGTGAATTTGTCAGTCAGCATCACTCTGTGTCTGGTTTATTTAGTTCACACTGCTGGTGCATGTTTTTTCCTGAGGAAGCCGGGATCTCTTGTGCCTGACAGCCCCTATAGGCAGGCTGCTGTAACTGAGTCAGTCTCTCAGTTCTCAGTGTTACTTAGTCACTATGTTCAGGCTCTGTGCCTTTTTACGGCTAGATAACATTGCATTTCACTTTAAGTTGCTATCATTCTCTTTCTCGCTTTCTCTTTCTGGCTCTTTGCCTCTTTCTCTGTCTCTTTTCCTCTCTTTTAGGTCTTTCTCTCTCCTTCTTACTGTCTTTATCTGCTCGCTGTCTGTTTTCCCTAATCCTTCTGTTTATTTTCCATCTTTCTCTCTATCGCTGTATGTTTCTCATCCCACCATGTCTTTGTGAACCCTGCACTTGGTGCACTGGGGCACAGCCGCCCTGGAATAGAAAAGGTTCTTCCCCAAACTGTGTCCACAAAGCTGTCTGTTTTCCATCTTTCTCTCTATCGCTGTGTGTTTGTCTCCCCCTTTGTCTCTGTCCTTCTTTTACTCTCTCTCCCTTCCTCTCATCTCTTTACCTCACCTACCCTATTTCTTTCTGCCTTTTTCTTTTTTCTGCTTTTTTTCTACTCTCGCTTTCACTTTCTCCATTTTTCTATATTTCTGTTTGATCTTTTTCTTCCTCCCCTCACCCTTACTCTCTCTTCCTCCTCTCTGCCCTTTTTTCTGTTGATCTTCTCTCACTTTCTGTGTATTCCTCTCTTGTTAATAACATGATACAGATGGATAAATGGCTCATGAGGATTACCAACCGCCTCTCATACTCAACCACCGAGCCTCTCTCTCTCTCTCTCTCTCTCTCTCTCTCTCTCTCTCTCTTTTCATCTCACTCACTTTCTTCCTCACTCCCACTCTCTCTCTGCCTCTTGCTCTTTCTCTCTCTCTCTCTCGCTCTCTTTCACTTTTTCACTTGCTCTCCTTCTCTCTCTCTTTCGCTTTCTCTTTAGATCTTCCTCTCTCTCTCTCATCCTCTTTCTATTCTTTTTATCTCACTCTCCCTCCCACCCCCCTCTCTTTTCTTCCTCACTCTTTCCTTTCTCTTTCTCTCTTCCTCTCTCTGCCTCTCTCTTTCTCCCTTTTTCTCGTTCTCTCCTCTCTTCTGCTCTCTCGTCTCTCCTCTCTCCTTTCCTCTGTCTTTTTATTTATCTCACTTTCTTTCTTCCTCTTTTCCTATCTGTCTCTGCCTCTCTCTCTCTCTCTTTCTTTCCTTCTCTCTTTCTTTCTTTCTGTTTTTCCCTTATATTATCTAACACTTTCTGTCTTCTCCTCTTGTGTGTGCCGCACATTCACACTCAGCAGGGCCACTTTTCTATTCGTGTGTGCAGCGAACCCCTGGGCGTGGTATTCCACCTTACAGCTGTTTCTCCGTGTTCCTCTCTGAGCTTCTGAAGCAGTGATTGCTTCTTTAAATAGATGTGCTGTTCTACCTAGGCTGTGTTCTCACAGGTTGAGAGAAGGTGTGGAGAGACAGGGAGGTGAGAGAGTGAGATGAGAGGGGCAGGGTGGCAGAGTGGGAATGGAAGAGGAAGAAAGAGAGGGAGTGTGAGAGACAGTCGAAAGGATGAAAGAAAGGTAAAGTAGAGAGAGAGAGGTGGAAGAGAAACTGGAGGAAGACAGAAGCCTCCTCAGTGGGAGTGTATGATCACTTGGTAATTCTGAACAGAGGACACTCGTGTGTCTTTGTCGCACCGTTGGAATCATGCATGCTGTGAAGTTGAATAACTGATAAATAAAAAACAAGACTGGGCAAGCCTAGCAAATGCAGAATGTGGAGAACACTGTCTGCTACCCAGCAAACGTTCGAGAAATATCACACGATTGTTCTTCTCAGGGTTTATTATTATTTTTATTCTTTTTATAGGCAAAATAGGGGCTGCTTCTCTTCGGCGCTCATGCTGAATTTCGGGACTGCTCCAACGTCAGAGCGCCTGTTATAATACGTGGTTTGTATGCCTTGTATAAAACTTTGTGATCGGTTGATCAGGAGCTGAATACTGATCATTTAAAAACTGAGAGACCTCTGAAACATATCGAAACATACATAAACCAATGTTTGGAGTCTCCAAATTACGGTTGTATAGCAATCGCACACAATCTCACTTTTTCTTTTTATTCTTCATTCCCTCTGAACTGAAGGTGTCGCAGGTGCTGCTCACACTTGGCACAATAAATAATCTTGAAATATCATAAGTGGACAGCGCTAATTACGAGTGCAATTGGGGTCCTCCACATCATGGACACAGAATGTAATCACTCAAACCATTTTCACAGGAGGTCAGGGAGACATTTTTGAGCAATAGAATGCAGAATAAAGTGCACAGAACAAAGTGCATAATTACAAACAATGACGCACAAGTCTGTAGATCATCACAACCATCACAGGTTATTACAAAAAGAAAAGAAAAGCAAAGAACCCCTCAATATTGTGTCAAAGGTGTTTGAATATTGGTGATACCTTTTGCATTAAGGACAGAGCAATGAAACGTGCGCAATTTCTAGTACATCTTAGTGTTTTAAAATGTGGCTAGATATACCAGAATGTCTTCAGTTTTTGCCTGTAAAGCATTCCTCGGTCCATCGTGTTTGCTGAATTGGTTTGTTTTGGGTGAATTCCAAGATTTGTTTAGTAGTTCTGCTAACCAAAAAGCTTTCTCAGGGACAACAAAAGGTTGCAGGTAAAATGCTTTCTTACTGCACTTATCTAATATATTCATGTTTTGTTTTGTATGTGCTATGGTAAAAAATCAATCAATTGGATTTAAGGCCCCACAGTGGTGCAGTGGGTTGCACTGTTGCCTCACACCCTCAGGGTTGGAGGTTGTGTGTGGAGTTTGCATGTGCTACTCATGGTGGTGTGGGTCTCTGGTTTCTCCCACAGTCCAAAGACATGCACGTCAAGTGAACTGGGGATTCTGTAGGTGTGAATGGTGTGTGTGTCTTGCGGTGGGCCGGTGCCCCGCCCAGAGTGAGTCCCTGCCTCGTGCCCACTGGCCCTGGGACAGGCTCTGGGTACCTGCAACAGAAATATTTGACATGTTGAATAAAAGTCATTGTTGTTTTTGAAACTGTTGGCCCTGATAGTTTTTGCCATGTGGCCCATCCAGTGCATCATCCAAAAAAATACAAGTGCAAATGCACACAAAACACATTTAAAGCAGACCTAAATCTGATTACTCAAACTGCCTCAGAAGGTGATATAAGAAGATGTTCGAGTGTAAATACATGTAAATAAAAACACATTTTACAACCAACATCCCTCCCACTTAACATGGGAGCGCGCGCCATCTGTAACTGCAGTGACTAGAACAGCCGTCATCTTTTAGGACCTTTATTCCCTTTTTTTCAGAAGAGCAGACGCCCTTTGTAAAGAACACACAAAACTAGAAACGGATACAGAACCTTTATCCCAAAAAAATGTCTGAGCCACAGATTCTAAGCATTCGGTGTAACTTCACATCTGTGAACTGACTGAATGTTACTGAATGTTGATCTCACTCCATCATCATCTGCTGCTATTTTATTGCTTTTCTATTTATATTTATTGCATTAACACTGAGTCACTTTCTTGAACCATTCTACCATTCTGCTGGAACTGCACACTAAGTCTTTACAAGCAGCAATGTCAGTGTCACACTGTTATTCTGGAACAATAATGTTCTGTAATTGAGTTGCAGTATTGTTTATTGTCTATTTTTTGTTTAATTCTATTATCTTTTATTCTTTCTTGTTGCGCTGAGCATGCTAATGACCAAAGAATTTCCGTGAGATAAATAAAGTTCTCTCCTAACTTATCTTAGGTTATCTTAAAGGAGTGAGATTTTATTAAGCAATTTGGGAGTGGAGGCACAAGGTTTTGTTCCAACAGTGACAAATTCCTGATGTTCATATTACATAGCGTATAGCAGTGATCAGAGAATCACTCGACTACATTAAAAACACAGAACCCTAGAAATCATACATAAGTGAAATTATGGGTACTGTGTCTTTAAAAAAAGATGCATTAACATAGTAATATGTAGTATCAGTGTAAAAAAACTACATTAAAATGCACAGGAGCTTGGCAAGAAAAAGACAAAGACAAAAGAAAAATGGTCGTTGAGATTTGCAATGCGTACTTTGAAGAGGTGAGGAGAAAAGAATGTTTTTCACTAAAGTAGAAAAAGTGTTCCATTTCTGTATCACTCAAGCAAAGGACAAATTCTCCAAAATAATACTTGTATTTATGCGATTTAATGAATTTAATGAAATAATTATATTTAATGAAATATGATTACAACCATTTGTTATGAGGGTCCAATTTGAGATATGGGAGAAGCTGAATGGACCAAGTGTGTGTGGAGGGGGAGATTTGGGGAGCTTAGAAATAATAAATAGTACATGTTATAAATAGTAGACAATAACTGTAGACAGTATAAATAATACATTATAAAATTCCACAACCATTTTTCATTGTCCTCCTTTCAATCATATGTCTCCTTGATGCAAAGCTAGATGGTCAAAGTTATTGCTAGCTAGCTATAATTTATGCATGCTGTGCTAATTTGGAGCTAGAAAAAAAGGTTTTCCTTATGTTATGACTGCTACCAGTCTCTTCATCATGTTTACACACTGAAATGCCAGACGTATCATGCTCAAAACAGTTAGCATGTTTTCCCATCAAAATCCCACCTAGAATTTTATAATCTATCGTCTTTCATTTTGCTGTAATCCATTTGCCAAAGTGATTTAACAATGTGTTTGATGTGTTAATATATCCATGTAGGGCATATTCTATATTATTTTTTAACCCAGAAAAGATTCATGGCTATTAGAAAATGTTTGTGGCTGTAGCCTGGATCTGGCCCTAATGCATCTTGATGGCTCTGGGAGTCTGTGTGATTGAGTGTGTGTTTATTGTGTGTAGAAAGGAAAGGGAAGATGCTGACAGACACTGAGCACAGTCGTGTTTGTGTCAGTGAAGCAGGAACTCCACATCCTCTCACTGGCATAGAGAGTTGTGAGCAAAACACTCAGAAACGCTCCAGTACCCCTGCTCGCTGCTCCCTGTCTCCCAGTCCTCCTGTCTCTTCGATCTTTAGGGAATAGAAACTAAGCTGGACATTTTATCATTCAAATAAAAATGAACTAGTTCACGTTCATATTTCAGTTTTAACATGAAGTTCACAGCTCAGAAATGAACTAGTTCATGGTCGTTTTTTTTGTTTGTTTGTTTTTTTTAACATTTTCAGTACAACGTCCTTCTATCTGAACCTCCTTAAGTTACATTAAAAACCAATTTTGAGGTTGAGAATGTTATGTTATGGTGATAGTGGAAAAAATGAGGTGCAGGTATACTATATATGGAGTTTTTATTCAGAAAACATGAAGACAAAGACGTATCCTTTGAAGTGCTCAGAAAAGAAAATAACTAAAAATAAACTAACAGCCGTTGTCTTTTTTTTTTAAACCTTATCAAACTAGTGAAAATGTACAGCTCTAAAACTCAAACATCTAGTATTTAGCAGTACTAAACATAAATACCTCCCTTTTATAAGCTTATTTCCCATGTAAGCTGAGGCGTCCGAACTTCAAGCACTGGCCGTGCACTTGTGCTAGCCTGCTACTGAGAGCCGATTCTTTGAATTGCATGAATTACAGTACAGTCTATACAGGGGTAACATTGGTATTTACATTCTAGCACTGCAGGAGTTCAGTGTAAAC
>JBBPCX010067234.1:0-13526 GCA_037974365.1 Hydrocynus forskahlii | reverse complement strand
ATATACCCACATAGCTGTCAAAATCTTTGTCCTTGAGTCCCAATGTAGCCAAACAAATCACTGTAATATGCTGCCTTGACAGCAAATAAGCACTTAAATGTTGTCAGATATGTCTCTTTATTTTTTCCTTTTTCCTTTTGTTTTCTGTTTATTTTTGTAGATTTTTTTGAGCTAAAGAATAGAAGCAGATCAACTTAAAATTTACAACTGTATCTTTTCCAGCAACATCTGAAGCAGGTGTAGTTCATCAGGTTGAAGGAGAGGCCTGAGTGCATGGCTGCGGATGCTTTTTGCTTAGGGGAAACCAAAGGCCGAGCCTTGACAGGGCTGTAGTACAAAACAAAAAGAATGTTAATGTAAGTATGAATTGCACTGACTGGCCATGCTACAGCTTATAGAAAGGCAGAGACTGATAAGCTCGCGATGTGGTTAACGTGCTTGCAGCACGTACAAGCTCATGAAATACTGCTATACGAATAACGTGCAGAAGAAGGAATGAAATTTGAAATTGATGAGTAACAGGAATTGGTTCATAGCATTCAATCAGGGCTGCTTTAGGTAAACCACCTTAAAGCTTGTTTAATGTTGTCGAATATGTAAATCTAACTAGATGCCTTTAGACCATCTAGTTAATTAATACTCCAATCATTTAGGTGCTTGATGCTGCAGTATAGTACTCTAGCTCTGCTGGTAATTCAGCATTTCTTTTGTCCTTGAAATGTACAGTTGGGGAAAAAGGTATTGGTGCTGTGGTATAGGGATTTATATTATGTCTCATGATGCTGTTTTTGAGTTTTCTGTCCATCTTGCTGACAGAAATTTCTCTGTTTGGCCTACACATGCGTTCTCTCCTGTTTTGCAGAAGGTGGCAAAAGTCCCATTCATCCAAATGGGAAACTGACATACAATGTAGAGTTCAGGGTATTGTCCTAAATTTAGCAACAATCTGATTGTTACAGTTCTGCAGGGATTTAGCTGATCCTCAAACGTTTGATTTAACTATCGATTTCAATGGAGAAATTTCAGAAAATATATTGAATAGATAAGTGTTTATAGACCATAGATCTGAGAACTTCACCTGACTATGACCCTCGACCACAAATGCATCGTAGCAACTGTTGCCCGCTTGGACAAGCTTTACTGAAAAAAGAGGAACTAGTGTTTAGTCAAAACTAAGATACAACAATACAATGTTGTAGATGATCAAAACATTTGCCACCATGTTCCCACAACACCATCCAAATACAGCAATACAACCTGCATCCCAATTGGGGAGCTTTCAAAGAATTCCAAACACAAATATACTTTAATAACACCTTTAGAGTGGCAACACACTGAGCTAGAATGGGAATGTTACAAATGTTGTGTACAGATTCTCCAACTTGGCTACAGTAGTTGCAACTGAACGTATCTGTGGATAAAGCAGAAACTAATTGCAGAGCAATTAGTTCAGTTTTGCCAAAATCTATACATTTAGTGTCATTCAGTTCAAATTACATTTATTTGTGTGGAAGGTCACATTGTTGGAATAAATGGGATATGAAAGCACCTGGGACTTTTACGTAGGGATCTTTCCGCCTTTGTCTCAGTGTCGCTGATATCAAACAGCTTAACGTTTTTGATGTAGCTTAAGGGCAAAATGGTATTTCCGCTTGATCAAGAGGTTTGGTGTGGTGTCTGTGGTGCTGGGCTATGGGGTCATTTTGTTGATTGATTTTACTATAAATGTTACGAGCGGAAACATTGCAAAATATTGTCAGCAGTAGCTATCAAAGAACACAGTAAACAGAAGTGGAAGGCGAAAGAGTGGGTGGGTTATGCTTTATAAGGGCAATGTTCAAAAGGCTGTCATGTCACCTACGTAAGCTTTTCATGACAAATGACAAACCTTTATAGACATTTATAAGGCTTACTGAAACGAGCATCAGTTGTTAGTTGCTAATGTACAATGACATGATTGTTAGGGAGTTGCCCGTGTGATCAGAAGGTCATGGGTTCGACTCCCAGGACTGCCTGGGGCACCACTGAGGTACGCTTGAGCAAGGGACCGTCCCAACACACTGTCCCTATACACTCCAGCTGCTGCATCGGTGGCAGCCCACTGCTTCACTTGGTGAATGGTTTTAATGCAGAGAAAGAATTTCACACTGTTCACTCTGTGTACAGTTCAGTGGTGTGTTCACATGTGCCTAAAATGGCCACTTTACACTTTACATCAAAACAAACAAAAAGCCTTTATGATAACTGATGCTTGTTGAAGAAAACCTTCATGTAGGTGTTGTGTTGCTGTATGAATGCTCTGTGAAGTGTTACAGATGAGTGTAGGTGAATGAAAACATCAAAAGCATGTAAGAGTGTTATGGGGTCCTGTTATGAGATAAAATCACCCCTCACACATGTACACACTTGTACATTTACCCCCTTCTCAAACAGTGGACTAATACAACGACCCCTTTCTAGCAGTGTAGGTGACAATCCATTCAAATGGTTCTTTTTGTTTGTGTGTTTTTGTGTATCCTAAATGCTGGCTTGTGTTATAATAGGAAAATGGTAGACTTATGTTAATTATATTGTAAAAGGAAATGATCTTATTGTGTTTAAGTTGTCTCATGTACTCAGTGCTGAATGATGTAGATGGAGTGATAAAGTTTACATGTTTACAAGTGCACACAGCAGATTTGTTGTGATGCAGAGGAAGATCCAGCCACTGTGATGGAGAATGTCATTGTCTGTAAGGTTCACCAAATACTCTCAATTTTATGTAACATGATATTCTGTTTCTCTCTATATATATATATATCCATTGCGCTTGTCCCCTCTTTGTATTTCTATGTCGGTGAATCTCACACTACATTTGCTATCCTCAGGTATACTTGTTTTATTTTTCAGTCACTGTCATCATCTCCATACTGTTACAGAATCTGTAGCTATCAGTGCTCCAATAAAGAACTACATTTTCAGCCTCATGCTTTCTTCTGTCCTGCTTCAGGGTTCAGACCAGCAAATCTGCAGAAATAGCCCATTTTGAATTCCTTTTTTTGTGATGCATACAACTGCTCATGCATACTGAAGTTTTAAGGAGTGTTTCTGCCCAAATTGTTTTTCCAGTGAGGCACAATATAGGGGCAGCCAATCAGAGCAAGAGGACATTTCTGTGCATCAGTTATAGCAAAACAAAACTGTTTCATCCTGAGGGATATAGAGGGGTTTGGCGATGGTCATGTAAAAATCCTTTTTGGTATATAAAATTGCACAAACCTTAAAAAAAAGAAAGAAAAATGCATGATGGGCCCTTTAAAGAACATCCACATAACATAAATGGTCATAGACAAAACTTTCACATATGCATATTACATGCACGAGATTACATGGTGAGGGTTCTATATACCTTTAAAATGTTAATACATCTATTTTACAAAAATGTAGTGAATTTAAGTGGCACTGATGAAAGAAACCTTTGTCATCTTTTTATAGAGTGTACTGTTCACTTCCAAGGTGTATTGGAGAAGCCATTTACTAGCCCTCTCCCTCTCGGTTAGTAGCAGTGTGTGATGAACGAGAGCAAGATAATGGGGTGGGAACTAGCTACACACAAATTTACATAGTATTGCAAGCATTTGTGAAATGCCATTTATTATAATCTGACCAGGCTCCGCAGGCAGATTGAGCATATGTCAGGTTAATTTGTTAGATTATTCCTTGAGAAGTATCAAATAGAATTGATCCCACATGTAATGGAAAAATCGAAATTTCCTCATACATTGATGTAGCATGCAAACAGAGTTTCAAAACATACGGTTCACTCCACTTTCAATATAGTCCACTAATGAAAACTAAGCTGCAAAAAACCCAGTTTGTATTGAATTTACTGCTTTTATGATGTCACAAAAACCAACACATTTACATATGACTGCCCATTCAGCAGTTTAGCCTCAGCCATTCATGCTGAAGTTTTATGGAGCATTTCAGCACAGACTGTTTTTTTGAACGAGGTGCAAAACAGGTCAGCCAATCATAGCAGAAGTCATTTACATATATTAGTCTTAAAATCACAGTAACAAAACTAGCCTGTTTTGAATTTTAAGAGATAAAGAGAAATTGGAAAAGAATTATGCCAAAATGTTTCTGGTGCATAAAAACAGAAATGTGAATAGAGAAGTGAAATCCAAAAAAGTACGATGTGGGGCCTTTAAAATGCATAGGCAGTGTTAAATATAATTTCTTTACACTACTGTTGTAAATGTTAGCGCGCTGACGCCGAGCCTGTGAGCAGCAGAGGACAGTGTCTTGCCTGCGGTGTTATCCCAAGGACGTGTTACACAACTCAACACTGGGGCAGAAGGGAGTCGACAGGATAGGGCGTTTGAAGGTGAAACCGTGTTGCCTTGACAACTGATGTTGTCTCCTCAGTTGCCAGGTAACGTGGTGTGTGATGTCAATGCAAAACAGCCGTTTTTTCTTTTTTTTTTCTTTTTTTTTTTCTCGCTCCCCACCCTTTCTCCTGCTGACAGGAAAATGGCCTGTGTGTGTGTGTGTGTGTGTGTGTGTGTGGGGGGGTACACACGTCCTTTCTGTCTGTTTTGACATCACAGAGAGAAGCAGAAAGCTCAGGGAGAAAGGATGCTGGCGTGACCTGTGCTGTGGAAGTGAAAACTGCAGGTTTCGTGTCCTAATATTAACCTTTCGACACATGGAGCGATGCTGGTAGAGGACAAATATACCTCGCGCACATAGGGGCAGTATGACCCAAGTGTGTCTACTGTCAATAAAAATGTCTCATCTGTCAAATGAACACACTATTTGGAAACAGTAAGGTTCCTAAATGGTTATTGTCTCAAATATTAAAGTGCAAATGACTTGAATCTGTTTTTTTTTTTAGATATAAAATCAGTTTTGCTATACCAATGATTGTGTGCATCTTTATATAAAGTGTAAAATGTCACGCATGAACACAGCATGAAATTGTTCTCTGCATTCAACCCAAGTGAAGCAGTGGGCAGCCAGCGACAGTGCCCAGGGAGCAGTTTGTGGGGACGGTACCTTGCTCAATGGTACCTCAGTGGTGCCACTGGCAGTCCTGGTATTCAACCCTACAACCTTCCGATCACAAGGGCAACTCCCTAACCATCTGGCCATCAACTGCCCCATAAAGTAATATAAAAGTCTGATGCATCCCTAATTGCTGAAAAGATGCCTCTAAACTGATGACAAGAAAAATTTGGGATCTGTTAGTGACCGTCATATTTCAAGGCAAAACCCTGACAAAAGTCCCTTAAAAATCACTCTCACATAAACCAGCTTTATTCTTGACAGTTTGGCCTCATCCACACGGACGTCTGAATCAGGCGTTTTTCGGGCGTTCGTGGCGCCAGGTGAGTGTGGACTGAGCGCCGACCATTTTTCTGCTCGTTGGAGCAAATCCCAGCGTCCACACGGGCGTTCAGCACTGGAGCTCGGTCAGCTGCGCGTTCGTGTGGCGTCAAAAAAACGCTGCATGCAACGTTTTCTTGGCGTCAATTTCTGCCGAAATCCTGACGAACGCGAAGAAAACGCCGGTACTGTGTTTACATGGCGCTCGGTTGACGTTCTGGAGGATTAAATATGTCCCATGATTCAATTGTTCTGGGAACCGCAACAAATCAGGTTTTGAATGAAAATGTAAAACTACAAATCCCAATACGTAAACAATCTGGAGAGAGTAATTACTGCCCCTACAGGTGAATACACGAAACTACACATTGGGCTGCAGGCTGGAGTTAAACAGCGTCAGATGAACGCCAGTGTAACGCCAATCAAGCGCAGATACAAAACACTACAAAAACGCCTATGCCGTTCAGAGCGCGTTCATTTTTTCAAGATTCAAACGTCCGTGTGGACGAGGCCTTTCAGTCCCTTTCAAAATGAACCGTTTAAGGGCTCTGTAACTTTTACGCAGTTGCTGTTGCTGGCCACGCCCCACCCATCCCATGCTTATGCTGCACGTTTACCACACCTGAAAATGGCAGAAAACAGAGGCGCTCTCCAGCCCTTTATGGGAGAAAGTGTAGGGATTTGTGTTGTTCCTTGCAGCCAACAACACAACACTTAATGTGTGACTTGCCTTTGCCTGTAGCCTTAGCGCTCAGCATCTTATGCGTGCTCGTAAAACCAGCAGACAAAAATGGCGGATCTTTTTTGCGTAATATGTCCCCTTTAAGACTTGAAATATTTAGTAATACAGCTGAAAAATACTTTTAGGCTCTAGTTATGAGTATTTAAATCTTCCTTTTTCTCAGTTTAATCAATTCCATCCACTAGTTAGGATTCTCTCAAACACCTGATGCTCCCAGCGCTGAGAGGGATTAAGCTTGAATCTCATCTTTTCAAACTGCAGATAACCCTTGATCAGTTAAGCACACTTGGAGGAAACACCTATTACTAATTCTGTTTTGTTAGCCAACGTAAGGCCCAGCTTCCATACGCAGATGCATGGTAATAATTCACGTAATACTTTTATGTCTTTTCGAGTGCATTTGTCGGAATGGAACACATTGTTGCCTCAGTTCCTCTTCATTCTTTCACAATTAGTTCCTTTTTTGGGTTTAACTTCAATCAGTTGTGCTGGTTCAGCTCCTGGCTTGCATTACTGTTGCTCACACCTCTCACTTTGGAGCTATTAGCACTTTATTTTAGCCCAAATGAAGAAGAATAGAGCCTTTCAGACTTCAGTTCCAGAGCTGAAGAATGCTGGAAGTGGAAGTTTCTCATAACTGACACCAAATTTATTTTTCACTAGGCCATTTTAACTGTACTGTCATTATCTCACTGAAATAAAATAGTCTAATTTGACTATGGTTTTGCATTTCTTTAACCACCACTAGTGGAGAGGAATGCTGTTTATTGTCACTTTTTGACTTCCCAATTTGCTTGGCATCAGTCAGACGAATGGAAGCTTAACAAATCCTCACCTCTAACATCCCTGGAACCCCGTTGGTAAAAGAAATGAAACTACATAAATAAATGAGAAAATAAGGCATCTGGCAAACAATTAAAGTGATACACATTGTCTGCTTTTCATTCGTGCACAGTCGTTTGTATCTGGCCCATTCTCAGTGTGAAACAGGGTTAAAAACAACCCTTGCTGCACATGCAAAAAAAGAATGAGGCTAACCATTAGCTGGGAGTGTTCGGAAAACAAAACATGCTGAACTGGTCAGAAACATGACTTATAAACCCAGGCTTGTGGTGCACTGGCGAAGTTTTTAACTCCAGAGCGAGCTCGCAATGGAAAGAAGTTATGCAAGAGGTCAACTTTAAGGTCAAATATGCATCAAAGAGAATGGAATTGAGTGGAACACATTTCAACCTGCATGTTACATTGTGGTCAGATTAGTGGGGGTGTGATGGTGTTTAAGGCTCGGTTCTGTCCTCGTCATGGTTCAGCTGAGAAAAAAAAGTTAACTTAATCTTATGTAAATATATATACATGTATAAACAATATATTAAGTTGTTTAAATATAAATGAAAAAAATAATAATAATAACAGTGAATACATCACCAGTAGTTATATTGTTACTACATGCATTGTTAATGTGTTTTTACACAGTCATTAGAAAAATATAAAATGAGAAATTGGTTCCTTTACAGAAAATTGCTGTCGCTTTGAGGTGAAAATCCAGCCATGTGCTCTTGCATTGTTTCTTGCATTGTCAGTTGTGGTAGGACCTGAGACATCATTTCCATTGTGTTTCATAAATGGGTGTTTTTTGGAGAACTAGTTTCATGTATCACTCATGCTGTTCCAGTGACAGACTTCTCCGCTGCTCCAGAAGTCCAGTTTTCTGTCAGCGAACTGCGTCTCACCAAGCTTTTCTCCTTTGTTTTTTCATTCACCTTTAACACCTCATTAGACCTGAAAAGCGGTCTGCTTGGAATTTTATGCCATGACTCATGAAGCACATTTAACTGTAATCGAAATTTTACGGTTCAAGCCCATTTCACAGTGAAGTTGGCAGGCTATTTTTGGGTGGTGGACCACTCTCGAGCTAACAGTGAAAATCCAAGTGACACCACTGTGCCTGATACATCCATATCAGCAGGACACTACTACAGCATTAGCACATCAGCGTCACTGTTCCTCTGCAGGCCTTTATTTTGTAGCTTTATTTTGTAGTTATTGTTTAAGAATGCATTGACATGATCCACTGTTGGGACAGAATCATAATCTGTCATGATACAGACTTTGTGTGGCTTTGTGCAGGGATGTTTCTGCCTTTTCAGTGTCGCTGTTACTAAACAGCTTGATGTTTTCGTTGTAGCTTGTGGGCAAAACAGTGTTTCCGCTGGATCAAGAGGTTTGATGTGGTGTCAGGTATTTGGGTAGGGGAGGGTCATTTTGTTGATTGATTTAACTAGAAATGTTACTAGCTGAAACACTGCAAACTATTGTCATATTGCAACAGTAGCTGCCAAAGAACCCAGTAAACAGTGGTGGAAGGTGGAAGAGTGGGTGGGTTATGCTTTATAAAGGCAATGTTCATAAGGTTACTATGTCACCGACATAACCTTTTCTTTATGAATACCTTCATAGACATTCATAAAGGCTTATAGAACCAAGCATTAGCAAACAGCAAAAAGCCGCCATTATGACAACTGAGGCTTGTTGTAAAAAGCTTTCATGTAGGTTTATGTCAGGTATGGTGTCATGTTGCCTTATGAATGCTCTGTAAAGTGTTAGTGACGAGTGTAGGTGAATGAAAACATTATTAAAGTGGAAAAGAGTTATGGGGTCATTTTGGGAGGCAAGATAACCCCTCACACATGTACATACTGTACATTAACACATTCTCAACCACTGAACTAATACATTGCCCCCTTTCCTGCTGTGTATGTGACAATCTATTCGAATGGATCTAACTGATGGGATTAAAGCAAATTCTGAGACCTAAAAATGAAAAAAATGTTCTTGGTCAATGAATTGTCTCTTTCCACCAATCATATTTAATTTGATGAGTATGTTTTCATGTATTTAGGTTGGAAGTTCTATCTGGGGATTTTAAACTATCAGTAGGTGTAAGTGTGTGAGCAAATGGTGTGTTTGTGTGTGTGTGTGTGTGTGTGTGTGTGCCTGTGTGTGCCCTGTAATGGGCTGACGCCCGGCCCAGGGTGAGTCCCTGCCTTGAGCCCATATACCCCAGGATAGGCCCCGGATAACTGCAACCATGGGCACCGGAACCACTATAGCAGATCACTATTTTCACTATATTTATAATAAAGCACAGCTATCATAGCATTTGCTTTCCTGCCTCCAACCCATCTCAAGTTACTTTGAATGCCAAGATGTGATGCAAAGCTTTGCCTCAGCAATGCATGTAGTCTGCAGAACTTTACAGCTTTATACAACTGTACTATTGGTTTATTGTTACATTTTACAGTGTTAAGCACTTGGTAAGTCTTCATTCTTTAATAACCCACCTCGTTTGAGTGCTTCTTTCGGTTAGCTTTCTGAGCGGAGAAGCCCTGGACAAAAGCCTGCACTCAACTCAGTGTCTCTTATCGCCATCTGGTGTAGAGCAAGAGGAATGACTTGTCTACTCTCACTACATTAAAATATATTTCCTATTTATTTAGTCTTATTTCACCCCTTTTTCTTGACTTTTTGACAGAAAATGTCCATTAAAAGATGAATAGAACTGATGAATAGAAATATACCATACTGTACTACATTATAAATATGGAGTACAGGCACATGTATTAAGGTTAAAGAGTAAAAGCACCTGCTTAAATCCACTTGAGTGTCAAAAATAGCAGTACTGTCAGTGACTGTTATTTTGATGAACAACTTCTATTAAGAAGACCAATTAACGCTGTAGAGCTTCTGTGGCTTCTATATTTTCCAGTAAAGATGTAAATAGTTCAGGTCCCCACGCAGTCTGCAGAAAAGCAGGATATATTTTTACTTTAAAGTGCAATAGGGTTAAAGGAAAGTTGGATATTATTTACAGTACTGGCGGTTCCAGATTGTATGGCACCCTGGATGACCTCCCCTTTAGTCACACTCCCTGAACAATAAATAGTACAAAACAGTTTTTCATTTTGACATTTGGTACAATACAGATAAATTCACAAAACATTTACAACTACATAAATAAATACAGGATATTAATACAGTTGAGTTCAAATAAATAGCAATGCATTAAAAAAGATGAATAAAGTGTAAGATTTTTAATAGCTTTTATTTCCATATTTTGAACTCCATGGAAACACTACATATTTAATTCCAAGTGAGAGTATCACATTTTACAGGAAGCAAAGAAAAGCAATATTAATCTGTTAAAAATGTCAGTGCCAACATTGTTCTCTTCAAACTCAGACTAAACTAATATTTACTTGCATAACCACTGTTTTTGATAACTGCTTCACACCTGAGTCATCCACCTTCTGGCACCTATTAACAGGTATTTCAGTCAATGATGAACAAACTACATTCCAAGGTTTCTGTGAATTTTTGGGTTTTGCTTCTGAAACTGCATTTTTAATGAGACCCTACAAGTTTTCAGTGAGGTTGAGGTCAGGGGACTGGGTCCCAGGAGTTCCATTACCTCAATCCTTTTTGTCTGGAACCATGATGTTGCTTCTTTATGCTTGTGTTTGGGGTCATTGTCTTGATTAAACACCAATTTCTGGGACATTTCGTCTTCAGCATACAGCAACATAATCTTCAAATATTCTGATGCATTCAGATTGATCCATTATTCCTGGTCTACCATAAATAGGTCCAACACCATAGTATGAAAAACATCCGCATTCTGTGATTTTTGCGCCACCACACTTCACTGTCTTCAGTACACTGTGGTTTGAATTCAGTACCCGAGGGTCATCTGACATACTTGATGACTACTAGTCTACTAAATTTACTCTCATCTGTCCACAGAATGTTACATCATTTTAAACCAAATCTGCATGTAATTTTTCAACAATGGTGCTTTGCAGGAGTTTCTTGCGAATATCTTAGGTTTTATCAAAGATCGTCAAGCCTTTACAGGACTTTTATATCATCTTTGATCTTTCTGGGTCTGATGGTTGACTGAATCTTTTTCATTCTTCAATAGTAAAGTGTAGTAAAAGTAAAGTGTTGTAAAGTTTAGTAAAGTGACCCCTTATAGTCATGCGTGAACACACCACAGCACACAGTGTGAACAGTGTGAGATTGCATGGGGAGTTGGCTGGGAGATGTGAGTTCAGGTCAGCCCTGGCCCTACCTTGTACTTCTGAAGTGGACATCCATGTTTATCCTGGAGATGCCTGATTAGCTCACAAACTGGAATCAGTGCGTCCACTCTGGCAAGGCTAATTGGCCCACAGGGTGGCATGAAATCACTGATGTGATGAGCAAATGAGAGATAGGAAGCCAGTTGCACAAATGTCACGGTTAGGAACGCCTGCCAGCTGCCCATGCAGCCTATGCCTACATCTGTCACGATACCAGTCAGCGACCGCTAGAGGTTGCTGTAGGACTATGTACTGGACTCCTCCTGCTCACCGCTGACTGAATTTTGACCCTGATTATGTCTGTCTGTTTATTGGTCCTTGTTCTGTCTCTCGTGGTATTTAAGTTGGTCTATCCTTAGTTCTTGTCATGGGAGCATACACTCACCTGTGTCTCGGCCTGTGTCCTTATTCTCTGTTGTGTCGTCCTAGTGTTTGGCCCCCGTGGCAGTTTTCTGTTCTGGTTCTGTTCTTATTTGTAAATAAATCACCTTCAGTATGGCAGTCTGCGCCTGTGCCTCTTTCTACTCCTTCTTATCTGGTCAAGGCCGCAGCACGACAGAATGCTGCCATCAACGAGGCACAGCAGACAGGAACACGGTCCTGGGAGCTCGACGCCTGGCCAACACAGGACTCAGTGGAAAGAACCGAAAGAAGGGAGTAGGTACGACCCTCCGGAGTTCCTGGAGTACATTAGCTCGGAGGAGTGGTCGATCAAAGGACCAGCCTGGAATCTTCGACCTGCGGGGTTTCCTCGCAGACCTTCCGTCTCCAACATTGCGAGAAAACCCCGGAGGCAGAGGGGATCCCATATCAGTTCCAAGATGGCGGCCCCCATGACGGCTGAAAGTAAATCAGCTTCTCTGACAGCCGCAGCACGCTCTTCAGCCCCTCCTATGGCCGCAGCACGCTCTTCAACCCCTCCTACGGATCCAAGATGGCGACTCCCATGATGGCTACAGCACGCCAGTCAGCTCCTCCCATGGCAGCAAAACCCAACTAAATCTGGATCAGCCCAGCTCCTCTCAGCCCAGCTCCTCTCAGCCTAACCCAATCAACCTCGAATCAGCTCAGCTCGAACCAATTCACCTCACCTCTGCTCAGTCCACCTCTGCTCAGTCCACCTCAATTTGACCCGATTCAACTCATCTCGACTCACTTCAGGTCGACCCTCCTCAACTCAATCTAATTCAGCCCAATCCAGCTCAGCTCAGTTCAACTCCAGTCAACCCATTCTAACTCAACTCAACCCAACACAACCCAGATCAACCCACTTCAACTCAGCCCAACTCAGCTCAACCTGCCCAGCTCTCTCAGCAGTGTCAGTATGCAGTCCATCTCCTCCAGCAGTGCTACATACCAGCTCATCTCCACCCAAGGCTCCAACCCACAACCTGACGACTCCAGTCAACCCAGCTGCCTTCCCCGCTGCTCCAGGCAGCCCAGCCGCCACCTTCGATGCTTCAGGGAGCCGAGCCGTCACAGAGCCGCAAAGTCAAGCCGCTAAACCACAGAGCCAAGCTGCCACAGAATCCCAAAGCCAAGCTGCAGAGCCACAGACCCAAGCTGCCGCAGCGCCACTGAGCCAAGCCACCGCGCCACAGGGACAAGAATGTCCGGCACTGGAGAGAGTACTGATGGTTCCTGTCTCGACTCCGAGATGGCTCCAGCCACCTACGCCTGATCCACAGCAGCTTCAGACCCCAGTTCCGGCTTCCAGATGGCTCCGGGCTCCCACACCAGCTCCATGGCTGCTTCAGCCTCCTGTTCGTAGCTCATCAATTGTTCCAGCTCGCGGCCCTTCTCCCGTGACTCCAGCATGTAGCACTCCCTCCGAGGCTCCGGTCGCGGCGCAAAGACGGTTCCGACATCCTATGCCTGCGCCATGACAACTTCATCTCCTTGTTCCTGAGGCCCTGGGTCCAGCCATGGCACCTGTTTCTCTCCCTGAGGCCCACAGTACTCCAGAGGTTCCAGCCCGCTGCACGTCGCCTTAGTTTTTAAGAACTGCTGAATATTTCTGATTTACAAATAAAAATATTGTTCTTTAAAGCATCATTTTAAAAGAAATGACAATACATTAAAATAAGAGAAATAATGCAGTGTTTACAGAACTTGAATAATTCAAAGAAAATAAATCTCTTGTTCACTCTTCAACAAAATGGCAATAATTACCTCTGACAAACTTCTAGTAGTGTCTTACCATCCAACTGGTCACATTGCAAGAGGAGAGTGTTGATTACAGCAGTGTTTTTTATACTTTTCCTCATTAAATAAGA
>JBBPCX010067233.1:0-13528 GCA_037974365.1 Hydrocynus forskahlii | reverse complement strand
CATCAAGCAGCTTTATAGCATATAGAGCTGCTTTGTTAAGAATGGCCCATTTTACTGTGGCCTTTCCTAGATAAAACATGCATGTAGCGGATGTCGGAGATGGAGTTGAGGATTTGGTCTGGTCCATTCAACACGCCAAGCTGCCTATATTCAACAACAATGACGTAAATGCAGTTTTGAATTCTATAACCCCTTTAAATGCCCTTTTCTGCTCAGTATCCAAATGTTATATTGGGCATTGCTTTGTACGGGAAGTCATGGAAATTCTCCTTTTTGGTCAGGGAAAGTCATGGAAAAGTCAGGGAATTTTAAGTCTTACTTAGGGTGGGAACCCTGGGTGAAGCTCCGTGTGAGAGTTGCGATATGTCAATATTACTTTTAGGGAGTGCGTTTTTATGCAATTTCTTATTTTTAGCTTTTTTTGCATGTAATTTCTCAAAAATACGTTCATATTCAGTAATTTTAATATACTTGCCGTTTGAGGTCGTCTGATTCTGCCGATACATGTATGATTGTCTTCATCAATGTGATCCTGATTTAACAAAAGAAGTCCAAACTAAGGGCTAATTAATCCCAAAAGTACGTTTTTATCTTAGCAATATGAAGAAATTCTCATGTTTAGCCTTTAGCGGTTAGCTCTTCGTGTCTTGGACATATATAGCATTTAGTCCGACAGAGTGGACACAAAACCGCATTAGAGATAGAAAAAACTCAACTCTTTACCATCCGTCATGCCTGTATTTATCCTCAATATGTCCAAAATTTGGCAAAAGTGAGTAAACCACATGCCGTTTGGTTTTTCTTGCCCAGAATTTGTAATGGCTGAAATTTCCTTAAGTGCCTTATTCATTATGTTCAAAGGTGTGAATAGTGTTCAGTACTACTGGATACTTGAACTACAGTTCAACACTTTTCAATATTTGAATACTGTGTAATGTATCTGGGCTTGAAGCAATTGTATTATTACTGGAAGTTGCACACTTTTTGTTTATTACTTATTTGTTTAAATATATATAATTTAAAGAGGGTAAAGTTATTTGTAAAAGTCACTAACATTTCAGTGGAGAGTGGTCATATTGCCCAGCTCTAATGTTAATATTAATATCAGATGAACTCGCAGTTACAGTTAACATATATTGTGCAGCCCTAGCACCTACCTAAAGTGTACAGTGTGATGCTCTGGACAATGTTCTGCTGGAAAACCTTTGGTCCTGACATTTAGTATTATGTCTAATATTCCATAGTACGTGACCTATACTGTTTTTAACAGCACACACATTTAGATCAGGTAAAACAAGTAATTATATTGTAAACGGGGCAAGTCACTATTGAAATAGATCAATTGTCATGGCTCCATTTTACACATTTTGTAGCATATAATAACATTCATTCAACATTAACGCTCACTACACATATATTCATTTATTATTCTGTCTCGTATGAGAAGAAATAATTATGTGGTAGAAAAAAAGAAGGCAGAGGAGGATGTGAGAATGAATGTGTTTGGGCTGACTCCCACAGAGTGAGACAGTGGGTGCATATACTTACTTTAGGTTCTCAAAGCTCATTTCACACTTAACAGCCCACTCAGCTAAATTCAGTTAATGGAAAAGTAATTAACATCCCCTCACTGCTTTCTCATAGTAGTTTAATTGAGACACTTAAAGGAATTCAGCTGTACTTAATAGCTTAGTCTCTTACCTTTCTCTCTCTCTCTCGCTCTCGCTCTCTCTCTCTCTGTCTTTCTCTTTCTCTTTCTGTTTCTCTTTCTTTTTAGGCTCATGTTCCAGGAGCGCTTTCCGGTCCTCACCACTCTGGAGGTCATGGCCCTCCACCGATGATGCTGCTTCACCCTCCTCCTCCCCCTCAGCAGGGCCCAGGTTCTGGACCTGGCCCCCAGCATCCCCCACACGGACCCCCACCACCACAGCAGGGAGCCCACCAGCACTACACCTACCTTGGGCACCCCTCAGGTGAGACATTACCATCATATGGTCTGTCTTGTTTTGGTAGTTCACAATATACCAAAGACTTGAACATTCAGAAGAACACTGTTGTTTTAAAACCATACCTCAACTGTGGATCATGTACTGGACAGTCAATTATTATTAACAGTAGTTAATATTATTAATTTTATGGTATTAACAATGTTAGTTTAAATAATTAATGCCGTACTGGAACGCAGCACCACCACCCTGTAATGGCTGCACACTAAACTGAAGCCAGCAGTGTTTCTCTCCCATAGGTTCAAACTTAATTTTGTTCCAAATAAGGATTTAACATTTATCCATTCTGAAAATGGCACATTTTGACTCCAGTATGGCTGTCAACATTACATTAGAACTTTAAGCTCGACACATTAATTGCATTGTGTTATCCCACTACATGTAACAAGCAGACAGATGTAGTTTCCTCCCAGCTGAAATACCATTTTCCATTCATTCCATGCAAATATTAGACTAACTTTGCTTGAACGTTCTTGAAATACAATCAGAAGAAATGACTATCTGTTAGGGAAGGGCATGTAGGTAATTTCAGCTGATGTTATTTGAGTAAAATATGTCTCACATCTTTTGTTTTGAACCCAAAAATCTGGTCTCTATACCAGACGTCAGTGTGCAGGGATGCCTGTTTTTTTAATATTATAGAATCTGAAGCTCAGTATTTAAGTCAAAACGGAACAGAGAAACAGGAGATCAGCAGCGACAGAAATGACCAACAAGGACTTCAGTCAGTCCAATTTAACTAAGCAATTGAAGATACATTGTGCCAAAAATACAGTGATTTTTAGTAAATGTCCAACCGTTCAAAAGCTAAAAATTTAAGCTATGTATGTTGGGTTTTATTTTTTGGTAATGCAGAACTTGCCTTTAACAAAATAATAATAATTAGAAGTTGAATGCCTTAAATATCAGCATACCTGTCAAGTAGTTAGCCAGACATTACAGTAGAGCATCAGAGACTGGTATCAAAATCCAAAATGTGGTATCGTGTTTTACACCCATATTGAGAATTGGTGGAACAAATTTGTGTTGTGGAGCTTACTGGTTCAAAAATGCTTGTGTTTTATTTTTGTTAACCTCTCAGCTGTGCAGGTGCAGCCCCACCCTTCCCAGCAACTTCCCTTTCACCCTCCTGGAAACTGAGCGCGAAGACAGACGGACAGAATCAGGCTGCCCTGGTCTGGAGTGAGAGTTTCTCCTACTGATCCAGGCGTGTACACACAGACACACACTAACACATGCATCCTCTCCAGAAACAGATTTTTTTCTCTTTTACTCTTATCTGTTGGAAGGACTGAAACTTTTTTTGGTTTAAGTTGGACGGGGGCACAGAGTGTGTCTAAAACAGAGGGAATGAGTGAACGAGTGAGAATGTGAGTGAGTGAATTGCTTGAGCTGAGTGAGAGATGTTTTATAAAGATAGTATAATTTCTCCCTTCCTCCTCAACACCCTTAATTAAATAAATAAATAAAACTTAATTTAAAAAAAAAAAGAAAAAAAAGGAAAATGTACAAAAATAAATAAAATTTCAAACTCTCCGAGGTGGCGTTTTTCCGTCTTGTTTTCTTTTTAGTTTATTTAGGCTGTTTTTTGGTTGCCAAAAACCCCCCAAAAATCAGACTCTTTCATCCCAGATCGTCCATTTCAACGCTGTACAAAATGTGCAAAAATGTCATTGACTGATTTGGGAGGTGTGGCTGGCAATTTCTTGGCCAGTTTTGCTTCACTTTTTTTAGTTAACATTTTAGAGTCTATACATTAAAATGATGTATGTCAAAATGCGAAAAAAGTGCACAAAAGATTCTGGTCATAAATATGTCTTTTGTGGAAGATGCAGTTATTGACCATTACTATATTTTTGTACTGTATTAAAGTGTAAAGTGACCATTCTGTCAAATCTTTTCTGTATTTAACCCATTCACCAAGTGAAGCAGCAGGTAGCCAGGAACACAGCACCCGGGGAGCAGTGTGTGGGGACAGTACCTCGCTCAAGGGTACCTCAGTGGTGCCACTAGCAGTCTTGGGATTCGAACCCACGACTTTTTGATCGCAGGCTGACTTGTTACAGAAGTCAGGATATTTTCCTGTTTTGACATTTTCTCTTTTTTCTCATCAGTCAGGTGCCCACATCTTTAAATTGATTTTTTAAAGTAAAACACCAAACACTGTCATGCTGCTGTAAAGTGAAACTGCCCACGGCTATGCTAATTTATTTTTGTGGGAGGACCAGAACTGCCAGTTTGCCACTATCGAGTTGGCATTTTTTTATATTCATTTGTGCTTAATTGATACTTTTAAGTTTTTACATGTATTTTCGCACAGATTTTGATAAAGTACTCATACTTTCGACTTAAAGACATTTTCTTCGTACTGTGTACTCAGTGCTGATTATAATGAATATGATGTCTGGTACGTAATATTGCATTATGATAATTTGAGACACGGGTGTGTCTACGGGGGGACGGGGGGACGGGGGGGCGGGGGGGTCAATGCACCTCCAGGGACAAGCCCTGCCCCCCCTGCCGCAACCCAAGCCACCACCTGATGGATGGATGGAAGGATAGATACTTTTTGTCCCCCCCCATAAGCCAAATGCCCACCCACACATGATGTTCTGGTCACACCTCTGGTTTGAGATTAATTGTTTTACTTTCTTTGGCCCTAAAACATTTCTTAATCCATTGATGTTATGGAGGTCCACTGTATAAAAGTGTAAAAGTTAGTTAGCAGGCTGCCTTAAAAATGTCAATTTCTGATAAAGCTAATATGAAATTTTATTTGAAGTGAAAGTTTTAATGTATCCTTGTTACATTCTAAAACTTAATTTAATTGGTACCTAATTTGTTTTATGATCATGGCTGTTACTTTCAAGCTAAATTTCCCTTTTCATACAGAACTACCAAGCTCCACCTTTTCGAACTGCCATTAATATTATTGCATAAGCTTGTGGGGAATGTTACCTGCCAACTCTGTCACATCAGATAAGACCAACATCCCGCTGAATAATCAAGAGAAAGCCATCTGATTTCACAATTATTGGAACAATGTGCTGCAAAGACATTTTGTTCTCCCTGATTAATCATTATTTAATTTTATCGTTAGCAATATTTTATTTGATTAAAAACTCATCCATTTAAGTCTGCTGGTCATTTTGGATAGCAAATAAAATGGACTCCTGGTTCCTGCTTCACCATTGAGCGGTCCTGACTTGGTACCTCCTCATGATGGAACAGGTCACATCAGAACACTAGTGGTGGAGTTCCCCTTTTACAGAGTCTGTGATGGAAAAACTATGTCATCTGACTTAAGTATGATGTTCTCCATAGGTGCAATAATTTCAAACCTGTTCTTTTCAGTGTCTGCTGTGGTTGTTTTCCTTGGCCTGTGGTCTAGCTTTTTCCAACACAGTTCTTTTTCTAACACAGTTGTTCAGTCAACAAAGAAACCACAACAGTTTCATAATGCATTAATTAAAACCATTCTTCTCCATTTAGAGCATGATTATGTAAATGTATTGAAATCATCTGGTGAGACAAAGATTTGGTGGTGGGAAATTTATTTAAGTATCATACAAGCAGTTACAGAGCAACAAAGCACTATTTCACATACAACAACGAATGAATAGCTGATTTTAATCTTGGAGTAAAACACTACAAACTGTATATGATATAAAATAAGTCAGAAAAAGTAATTAAACTAACATTCTCAGGTATCGTCAGCATATCCTGTCAACAGGACCCAGAGGAAGAAAAATTCAGTCCAGACGTCATCATGGATTTTTTCTTATATTTATATTTATATTTATTTATTTAGATATTGTGATCACATAGATGGTGAAGTCAAGTTTCATCACGGCTTTCTCAGCTGTTGAATTGGCCCAAGTGGATGTTAACTACAGAGAAGAGAAAAGACAAAAATAAACATTTTGGCCCCACTCACTTCTCCTGTATGCAGATCCACAGCATTACCATCACATAAAATATCCACCTGAAATCCAAATAGATTTTTCCCCCCTGTTGTTCATGTACCTGGTAATATCATTGTATGCAATCAAATCATATTTAGTTACAAAGAACGAGCCCATCTGTAGCATGCCCTGACCTTTGATCAGCGTGCACCAGCAGGCGATTACAAGAAATACGAACAAATGACAATTACGTTTCACCACGATTTGGTTACCATTGAAAGCAGAATGGTTGCCATGGTATTATGAATAACATAATAGCTATGACTCGGTCATAGTATATCATTATTTTAAATGCGAAATGTTCTCAGATAAAGAAAATTTTAAAGCATAGAAGCCTGAGACTTTGCTTTGAGTCTTTATAATGTTGCCACAAAAAAAAAATCTTTTAGCAGATGTCAACGCGACTGTTATTGTTTCTTAGCAACCAGAGGCTAACAGTCATCAAGAAAGCTCAGATCTATATAACAGCCTAGATGAAACGCTTTCCAGCCAATCAGATTGTGTGGGCAGAACTTTAGAAACTTGCATGATTACAAATATTTACTTGGTGTCTGCCGTTGAGCCCAAGCGTTTTTCCTTCTTGCTTGTGATAGTAAAAGACACCTATTCCAACAGCAGTCATCATTTGATCATCGTAAAAACGCCAATCATCCACAACATTAAAACCACCTGCCTAATATTGTGGTAAGTTTCCTTGTGCCTGGTACAGCTCTGATATATCAGAGGCATGGACTCCACAAAACCTCTGAAGGTGTAATGAGGTATTTGACACCAAGTCCTGCAAATGAGCCTCCATGAATCAGACTAGTTAGTTTGTCCAGCACATCCCACAGATGCAAGATCAGAATTTTGAGGTCAACTTGCAATTTTTTTTTTGGCATGTTCTTTGGCATGTTCCTCAAACCATTCAACGTTGGACCAGATGGACGAGTCTTCGGCCCTCTTGACCCTGTTCTTGGTTCACTGGTTATCCTTCCTTGGACCACGTTTAGTAGATACTAACCCTTGCTGGAACACTCCACAAGACCTGCTATTTTGGAGATGCTCCCACCCAGTCTACTACGCTTGATTACGCTTGCCCATTTTTCCTGCTTCCAACACGTAAACTTCAAGAACTGACTGTTCACTCCTTGACTGGTAAGAGGATAATCAATGTTATTTACTAATGTTGTGACTGATCATTATATTACTTTATACACTAACATTCCGCTTCATCATTTCCTTGTATCTACACCCATTGTCCATTTTATCAGCTTCACTGACCATAGAGGTGCACTTCGTAGTTTTCAGTTGTCAATCTGTTTCTCTTCCAACTTTTGTGAGCCCCCCCTTTACCCTGTTCATCGATAGTGAGGACCCCCCCGGCCCACCAGTAATCAGGTTTTAATTGGATGGTGGATAAATCTCAGCACAGCAGTGACACTGACATGGTAGACGTGTGTGAGTGTTGCACAGACTGGATTGCTGCAGTTTTTAAACCCCTCAGTGTCACTGCTGTACTGAGAATAGCCCACTAATGAAAAATATTCAACAGTATTCTGACCACTGAAGGATGACCAACACACAAACATCACACATATCAATAACCTTACATCAACAAGATGAACAAATAAAAGTGTCAAAGTGAAACAAAGTAGACCCTAACCATTCACAGTGTTTAGAAACTGAAATCCACTCCATGCATCTCACACAGACATGCTAACATGTTACTGCCATGTTAGTGAAATTGCTATGCCTGAAAATAATCCACCACCCAAATAATACCTGCCCACTGGTGTTCCTGCGGGATTCATGACTGTCAATAAATGGTCATTCAATACAGTAATGATTTTGATTAAATTCCTGAATTTTGCCACTGAGTAACATGAACAGTGCCTAAAATAAAGTCAAATGGCTTCTGATTTAAGAATCACACATCAGCAACATGTGAGCCCCTTTTTACCACAGCTAAATGCAGTTGCACTGTGTGATATGAACATGCAGAAAGGAAAAATATAGCCAGCTTAATGGCACTGAATAGTGAAGAACCTGGTAAAAGAAATGTAGTCCTACCCTGGTTGGGAGCATTTACGTAGTCCGAGCTGCCCTGATCATCGCTGCTGCGGCTGTCGTAGGATCCAACTAGTAAGAAAAGCACTTATATTTAATCTTAAGTAGTTTGAGCTTACAATTAAAGCCCATGCATTATTCATGTAAAAAACATCCTCATTAATCAAAACATAACTGAAAAAGGAACCCTCCAAAGCAACAAGACTATTTAGGACCTTAAAAACTAGGAAAGAATGATGAAAATTTAAAGCAGCTGCAAACTTACTCGGGGTCTGGAAGCTGATTGCTATGTTTTCAACATTGATATACTGTTGGCTGTCTGTGGACATATCAGTGGGTTAGATGGTGTTTCTGTAATATTCTACAGTTACAGTACATTACAGTATCAGCCTGTATCTTACCAGTGTCACCATCTCCACTAGGTTCATTTTCGTCACCGACATTCTCATAATTTTGTTCTAGAAAGTGAACATAGAGAAGCATAATAAACGCCAGAGAATGCTGAACAGTGCAGTTGATCTCTAATTAAAGTCAGAATCAGAATTAGAAAACTTTACTGATCCTGGAGGAAATTGCTCCGAACAATATAGAACATAAAGTCTGCAAAACACTGCAAAAATACTCTATATGAAATACACTATGCTATATATATCATGTATTATATACACAAATGCTGGGTATTAATACCATAGATAAATAACTTACAGTTAAGAGGATTGCTAGTAACACAAACACTGGTTAAGAGTATGTGATTGCAAGTCATTCCATGTCTGTGAAATTTACCTTTGACACAATTAATCAATAAATAAAAAAAATGTTTGTGATTTCTTTCAACAATTTTTTTTAAAAAGAATAGGTTGCCACAATGTCACATGACGAGCATCACATGACACAGCATCACATGACACAAGGAAAAACATGCTTGAAGAAAAACATGCTTTACTCACTGCTGGACTAAACCTCAAATCTCAAAAAAGTAACTTTACAGTGGAAGGCAAAAACGCTCCAAAAGTTCAATGTAAGTTAATTAACAAGGTGTTTTCTGGTTATTCTGGAGTGTTTATACTGGTTTGATTTGTTGGAAAGCTGGGTCAAGTGGGTTAATTAATGGTTAATACACCAGTATCACTAACTAACCTAAAAGTGTGATAAAAGTTGTTGAATACTATTATTAACTAGTTCCGTAATAGACCAAAATGTGCAAAATATATATTATGGTAGTTAGTAAAAGTAGTTTATCCTATTTTCTTTGTCTCTCCATTTCCTATTCAAGATGTAATCAGTTGGTCAAATATGACCTAGTATTAAAATCAGAATTTTACCATATATGTATGAAAAGGCAAACATATTTCCCATCACACTGCAGCGTTTAGTCCTCAGTAGGAAGAAAGGAATTTCATTTGTGAAATGGAGTGGGGTGGGGGATTTTTTTTGGGGGGGGAGGGGTGGTTCTCTTTCAACCTACCAGAATTTGCAGATGAGATGAGACTGGGCTGTGACTGGTGCGGGTCGTCATCTGGCAACACATCACTAAAATAGCAATACAGACAAACTAGCCATGAGGTTAACTATTTACTAGCCATGACGGTTTACTATTTATTACTCCACAACCCCAATATAATCCAGGGTAAAATAAAAAATTCAATGAAATAAAATAACTGTAAAGTTTTGTTTTTATAAAATAAAAGCTTATGTAAAGTAAACAGCTCCAAAGCTCAGTGAACGATGCGATCCTTCAAACCTCAAGACTAAAAAACTAGAGAGACTTAATGCTTATAATATTCACTGTATGAAATGCCATTAAGGGTAAGAGTTAAGGAGAACTGCTGAAGTCAAAAAAGTCTCTGAAAAATCACATATTCATGGAAAGATCATTAGAAGGTAACCCTAACTGTAATTTAATCACAAAAGCAAACATCTGTTACCCAACACCAGATGCATTATGGAATCAAGTCATTTTCTATCCACCGGACTTGAACATTATTGAAAATCTGTGATATTTATGAAATAGAAGCTTTCTCTGAGGGAAAATGGGGGGCAAAACTAAAAAAAATAATATGGGGGGACATTAAGTACTGACTGAAAGGTATTACACTAAGAAGTTTAATCATTTACAAAGAAGCTTATAATTATTTATCCATCTGAATGTAAGAATTAGATGGATAAATAATTAGAACTGCAATGAAACTCTGCAGGAGAATCACTGAACTCTTGTTCTGTGTTGATAAACATAATACTGTCTTTTATTTCTTTTATTTCCACAAAGTTAGTGTTACGACCAAGCATTTGATGTAAAATGTACATAGAGCATAAAGCTGATAGATAATTCTGGTTGATTTTTGGTTTAAGAGTTTGTCCTGTATACGCAAGATTTGAAGAAGAGTAAAAATCTGGTCTTACAGATAGTCATGATAGTCTGGATTCTTCTCAGGAGGAAACTCTTCATCTAAACATACAACACACACATTCACTTTTTCACAATGAAAAACTAGAGTGAACAAATGAATTAATTATTATTTACAAGGTAAATGCTGTAAGTCAATAAAAAAAAGTATTAAAGTATTATAAATATTATTTAAACCAACTTTACATCCCTTAACCCCACATACAACTGATCAACCAAGATATGTTTAAGTTTGAGGTTTGCTTCTTTAGATTTGCGTGGAATGGAACCTTATTTCCACCACTTTACTTTGCAAATGATCACACAATGACTTGGAATTACGTTCAGTAATCTCAAATAGACTTGCTTGTGTGGTTTCTGACAATGGATGTGTTACTGAGGTCTACATAAAATGCACAAAAGTACAGAAAGAGTACAGTACTAGAATAAAACATGTTATAGTACTGTACTACGTGATGTACTTTAGTTCATGTTATATGTTTTACAGTATCAGAAACCACATAAGCAAGCCTATTAGAGATAGGCTTGATTGGTAACTTCATAACTTGTGGATTGAGGCAAGTACGTGATGATTTAGAGAGGTTTGTACAATTCTGACATGGTGGCTACAGGCTTCCATTACATGCAAAATTGAAAACTTCAAACTATTCTGTTTACTTTTTTAATCCAATGGGAACTGATGTTTTTGCTCACCTTGGTTGACATAGTCATCCTGACTTTCATCTTAAGTGAGAAAGAAAACATATTTAGGCAAGAAAATGCACCCAGGCTATCCAGTTATGGAGAAATCAACACACTGCAGGGCCTGCCTGCACTTCCTGTGATACCGAGAATTGCGGACTCAAAACATTCTTTCAGTTTCAGTGTGTTTTCATTTCGTTTTAAACTCTTTGAACCCAAGGCAGCATCAACCTCCCAAAAGTGTTTGTTCTAATGATTTTACCACAACCCTTCGGACCATCTCATCTGGGGAAAAATCGCTCTGTACAAGCCTCAAGTGGTTTATTGCATTTATAAATCAGTGTTAAAATATGACTTTAATACAACATAATAAGATATACCAATGTTTAATACATATTTTGATGTATTATTAATAAACACAATATGTTGCAACAGTAGGCCTATTTGTAACTAATGTTGACACATCGATATTTAACGCTTATGGTCATATGTGTGTATATCAAACGTTTCATGATGGCTTTCTATGATGCTCCGTGAGTCAGGATTTCATTTACTACTATAACTCATTTACCTGCTAAGAAGCTAATATGTACAGTGTGTAGTTTTGAGGGTCCTTAAATGTAAAGGCTCATCTTTGAATGTCTTGTGTTACACGTTCAACAGACAAGTGTGCAGAAAACAGCAAACTCACTATCAGAAGAAGGACAAGCAGAGATCCGTCTGGTATCAGTCAATGATGGAGAACTGAGTGGAACATTGAAGTCAGATTAGTATCAGAATAGGGCTAATCTCAGTAAACAGTGCTTGAGAAAAAAACACAATGAAATAAAGTATGTAAACAGGAATCATGGCATTTCTACAAATCTACACTTTCTACAAAAGTGTGTGTGTGTGTGTGTGCGTGTGTTTGCTCGCTTAACTCACGTTATAAACTGGGGCATAGAAGAGACCATGGGGAGGGTATTGGACAATGAAGACTCTGGATCTGAAGAGGAAGACATAACTGTCAGTTATCAAAGCAACTAGTGTTACTTGCCATATTTTAAAGCCAGAAATATCCAAATTACTGACACACTGTGAAATATTTATGAAAGTGGAAAAGGTGTGAAGGTCTATCTTGCTGTAAATGAGTGAGTATTTTGTATTTACTTGGGCGAATGATTGTAAATCCTTGGTTCCTGTAAGATCAGAGACAAACATGCTTAGAGCCAACACCCATGCAAAGCTACACATACACAAATGCACACACATACAGACGCGATGAGAGAAAACCAATATTTTCTCTTCAAATTTACACACATAATGACTACTGTCTTTACACTCAGAAACCTGAATAGCAAGTATTCAGACAAACACAAAAGAAGAACATTAACATTTTGATGCAAAGCTGCCATTGGCTCTCACAGCTCTAAGACATCTACAGAAGGGAGTTTTTCACTTTTTGCTGCATTGTGGCCCATTCTTCTCTGCAAACCACTTTCAGTTCCCTGAGGTTATCCATGAATGTTCGACTGGATTCAAGTCAGGATACTGGCTAGGCCATGCGAGCATCTTTACTGTTTAATAAGCTGTTGTTTTTGAATTATACTGGCTGCATGTTTAAGGTTGTGTCTTGTTGAAATTGACAATGAGATTAAATTGATCTCTGATATTTCCAGGTACATAATTCCAGATCAAAAATGAAATTAAAATGTTTTCCATATCAATTTTGCTTTTTTAACACATATCTTTGTTTTATGCTCATATATATGTACTGTTTTGTTTCTAAGTAAGAATCCAAAAGACATTTGTGTGCAGTGTTGAAGTGGGATTTAATAACAAAAAAAAAAAAAAGTAGTATCTGAATACATGTTTCCCCTCACTGTAAATGACACAGGTCAATACACACGTCTCAAGCACACAGATCTAATTCAAGAATGTAAAGGTAAAGTGGCATTTGTCAGACTCCCTTATCCAGAGTGACCTACAATCATTAGTTATGGGGACAGTCCCTCTGGAGCAACTGGGGGTTAAGTGTCTTGCTCAAGGACACAGTGGTAGAAAGTGGAAGCTGGAACAGTGTGGTCAGCGGGTTCACAGGCAAGTGTTTTACCCACTCGGCTACAACCATGTAGCGAGATATGAAGAAGGATTAGAAAAAAAAACATTCTATATAAAAACAGTACGAGAGACTGATGTAGCAGCAGAAGCACAGCTATAATGAGAACTGTCATGACAAGCATAAGATCATTAGAAATCATTTCTTACAGGTGACTGGGCTGCTCATACTGCTGCGTTATGAATTCTAGGAAAAGAAAAAGGGAAAAACATCATTACACAATGTTTTATGGGGTTAAAATAACTAACATATATATATATATATATATTAGTGCTGTCAAGCGATTAAAATTTTTGATCTAATTAATTACATGGTGTGGCGATTA
>JBBPCX010067231.1:1865-11865 GCA_037974365.1 Hydrocynus forskahlii | reverse complement strand
ATGTGTGTCTTGAGAGAGAGAGAGAAAGAGAGAAAGAGAGAGAGAGAATGTGTCTTTGTTTGTGTGTGTGCACGCGTGTGTTTATGTATGTGTGTGTTTAGTTCTGGTACACAGGTGCAGTAGTGTGATAGAGTCTATGTGTGAAAGAGCTCAGCTCTTAATCAGACTACACAGCGGCCAGCAGCTGCTCTCTCTCTCTCTCTCTGTCTCTCTCTCTCTCACTCTGTCTCTCTCTCTCTCTCCCTCATTCTTCCCCCAATCCCTCAGTGTTTCTCTTTCCCAGGTTTGACCTTAACAAAGTTTGGTCAGGGAAGGTTCTGTGATGTAATCACTTTGATTGGCTAATCGATTGAGGATAAAGCATCTATGTAACTTAACCATATACCCTCAGATAACCTCAATATTTAAGTACTGAAATTTATCACTGTCAGATTACTGTCAGACTGTAAAAACTACCCACACTGCAGATTCATACTGGATTAAACTCACTCCACAGTTATTACTGTCAGACTGTAAAAACTACATGCATTATAGATTCATACTGGATTAAAATCACTTCACGGTTATTACTGTCAAACTGTAAAAACTGCACAAACTGCAGATTCATACTGGATTCAAATATTACTCCACAATTATTACTGTCAGACTGTAAAAACTACACACATTATAGATTCATACTGGATCAAAATCACTCCTCAGTTATTACTGTCAGAAAGTAAAAACAGTACACTGCAGATTCATACTGGATTTTTATCACTCCACAATATTTACTGCCAGACTGTAAAAACTACACCGACAGATTCATACTGGATTAAGATGAAACCCTGCTGCAGGAGGGGTTGCTGGCTGCTGGTGTTGTTGCCAGTGTGATTTATTTGCTCCGGTGGTTTGGTCAGTGTTAGTGAAGACGAAAGTGATCTCTCTCCTCACTGTTTGGAGGATGTACGCAAACACAGTCATTACGGTTTGAAGGCTTGTTAGATTAGAGTCAGAGGAGAAGCTCCTCCAGCACCATTGTTCTGAAAGACAGACGCTTCACCAGCAGGCACGAGCAATTAGCCAAACTCAGGAAAATGTTGATTGGAAATTGTTGTTTTGCCGGATGAATGAAGGACGCATTCTCTGTCCTCTTTTTTTGGACGAGCTCTCCTCTTATATACTTTATTTTATTCCTCAATACCTCATTAAAAATACACTGAGTGCGCTTTTGTAGATATAGCACGGTTTTTCTTTCCCTTTTTGACAGTTTTCCACTCGACTTCAAAGAGCATTATTTTCCTCACCAGACTCTTCACCAAGTCTGAACGTTAAATCATTTATTCTCTCCTTCCTGATGTGTTGTTCAGAGTTTTCTGAATGCAGCACACACACACACATACACACAAACACACACACACACTCTTGCCTCAGACTGCTGTTGCTCAAGCAAACAATTAATCCAGCGTTTCTGACAGGTGGCAGTGAAGGTCCTTGAGCTTCATTTTAGAGACACAAACTGTTTTGAAGGAAAACATCCAACGTGTTTATGAACAGACCTGCGCTCTGCTTCAACCTTTTAGATTCATTAAAAATTAATGCTGTCAGCCTTCTCTGTGTGTGTGCCTCTCTCTTTTTTGCTCTCATTCTCTCTCTCACTTTCTTACTCACCCACCTTGTACTTCTACTCCTTGGTCACTTTATTAGAAACACCTTGTGTTATGGTTAAAAACATACTGTGCTTTCTACGGTGGGATACAGAATCTAACTGTACACCAGCAAGGTGAAGCTCCAAGGGTGGGGTTTCCAATAAAGTGGCCAGGTTTTATGTATGACTAAGCCATCAATGTAACAGCTGTTCAATGCACCTCATACACTCTCTCACACACACACCCCGATACACTTACTGTTTTGGGGATGCATATGGTGTGAATCTTTAATGCTGATGAAGGAAGAATGAAGGATGTAAGCATGCACTTGTGTAGGTATAATATACTAAACACACTGCTGCTATCATGTGTGTGTGTGTGTGTGTGAGTGTGTGTATGTGGGACTGGGTATGTGGTGTTATAACCATGTTCAGTAGCAGGTGCTAAAATGTGAGGTGCAAAACTGAGGTAGGAGTGTGTGTGTGTATGCATGCAAACCCAGTAGAGCCTAAATACTAGTGAAAATGCTATTTTTTTCCTTTCTAATTTAATACGTTTTTTATCTTTAATTATATCAGCACAACAAACTGAGTGAAACATACAATCTTTGGAATATTTCCTTGAATTTCAGAATTTCAGTCTTTAATGAGAGTTTAAAGAAAGTCAAACTTTCAAAATTCTAAAACAGTCGAGGGGCTGGAAAATTTAGGCAGGAAGTGAAAAATGAGTTCTTGAAGTTTGTGGAAGCAGAAGCAGAAAAAAAGCCGAAAAACTGGATATCAAGATATCAGTGGTGTTAACAAGAACCAAACTGTGATGTCTGAATGACTAAATTAGAGAATCTCCAAAACGGCAGGTCTGAAGAGGTTCCGGTGTCACCAGTGATCTGGTGAGAGGGTGATGGGCGCCCAAGACTAACTGATGCACTGGGGAGTGAAGGCCAGAGTAACGTTCTCCCTGTCTTCTACCTTTTTTTGGCTTTTTATAATGTCCCACTGTTTTCTTCTATGCTGTTGTTTACATTCACCATGTGATATTTTTAATGTGTCTGTACTCCATGTGAGCATGTGTTGTTTTGGTCTTAGCTCCGTCTTGGCCTCGCCCCCTTGTTATCCTGTTCACCTGCGTCCCGTCCCCTACCCAGGTGTTTCCCATTTGTTTAGTTAATATAAATAGCCACTGTCTTCTGTCTAGTTTTGTTGGTTCTTAATGTAGTTGCTTGGTATTTTTGCTCGGTTATTTTGCTTTGTGGTTTTGGCTTGATGTTTTTGCTCGGTTATTCTCACTTTTATGTTTTTGCTTGCTTCTTCTTGCTCTGTGTTTTGCTCTATGCTTCTTGTATTTTTGCCCCCCGCCCCTTGTTCATGTTTATGTACCCAGTCTTTGTTTGCTTGTTAGTCCCTGTGTTAGTACAGCATCCTGTTAGTTTTTTTGTTTAGTCTCCTGTTTCTTGTTCTTTGGTTAATAAAGGCCTGTTCATGATTACATCCTTCTCCATGCTCAATGTCTTCATATGACAGGCAGCCTGTTTAGTCCAATCCCACAGAAGGGTCCTGCATTCATGTGGACATAATTTTGACACAGACAAACTACTATTATGGATAAAGCTCACCCCTAGTGACTAATGTGTCCTCTTTCTGCAAACTCTGTTCAGGAATGGTTTGAGGAACATCAAGAGTTCAGTGTGTTGACTCTGTCTCCAAATTCACCCGATCTCTATCCGATCGAGCATCTGTGGGATGTGCTGGACAAACTAGTATGATCCACTGATGCCCAACTTGTAACGGTGACGAGAACGTACCTGAATTCACAGTTAGCCCAGTGTAGCACGGCGGATGAACCCAATCGCGGACACACACGAGAGAGTTGGTAAACCATGCACCTTAATCTGAGAAGGCTCCACAAGAGAGTTAAGTTTCCCACTGGGAGCCTGCGTTCTCACACACACACAGGAGCCGGGGGAGCCAGGTGTGAGGCGAAGAATGGACCCGGAGAGAGGCAGGCAGCTGGAGCCGGAAGGTGACAGGGTTGATCCTGCAGGGTCCGATGAACTGGGGGGGGGGGTGAGCTTCTTGGACTCGGTGCAGAGGTGAGAAGGTTGTGGGAAAGCTCAGCCCGAATGAGGTAGCAGGCGCAGGAGTGCTGACGGTCTGCTCCGTCTGACCATTAGTCTTGGGGGGGTAGCCCGATAAGAGACTGCAGGTACAGTTGATCAGACGGCAGAAGGCCTTCCAGATCTTGACTATGATCTGGGGCCCTCTGTCCAAGATGATGTCCCTGGGGAACCCATGCAATCAGACTACATGCTCTAGTACTAATTCTAGTTCTAACTTGGAACTCAAAGAGCAGGGTAAGGTTAGTTAAGAACACTTCCCATCTACACCATTCCATTTCTCCAGGAGGGACATCTTAGGTAGGACAAGGGAAGATGAGGGGGTTTGGACCGCCTCCTGGGACACCGGCTTCTCGGGAGCCAGGTCGAGATGTGCCTGCTCCAGAGCCTCCTGTTTCAGGTTGACAATCTCTACTGCTTGTCAACCAGGGCAGCAAAGTCCGCTGGGTTTACTGTATGAGACTCACTACATGCGACAGATATTCTGTCTCAGTGATAAGACGAGAACGTACCTGAACTCACAGTTAGCCCAGTGTAGCGTGGTGGATGAACCCAATCACAGACTCGAGAATTGGGCTGGCATGGGGACTCAATGTCTGAGTACTGTGTGTTACCTGTTTCCTGTTTATATACCCTGTGATGCACATCACTTCCGGAACCCCATGCGCATCACGTGACTGGTGCGTGTGACACAACCTCACAACTTAGAGGGCTTAAAGATCTGCTATTGGTGCAGAACTATAGTTCACCTTCAGAGGTCCTGTGGAGCCCATGTGTCGACAGGTCAGAGCTGTTTAGGTGGTACAAATGAAACCCACAGAATATTGGGCTGGTGGTTTTAATGCTGTGCCTGATTGGTGTATAGAAGATTTTGAACCATTTCTATTGACTGATTTTGACACCACTGATGCTTTCAAATTATGAAAAAGGAAAAAAGGCAAAAATGGAAAAAAACAAATATCAGTGACAATATGGTAAAGTGTGCTTGTTATAAGCTTCAGACAAAACATATAGTACTGTGCAAAAGTCTTAAGCCAACTCCTCAATTCTTTATAAATTGTTTTGGATCTGCTTGTTGGTGCAAAAATAGTTTTATCTTTGGCATACTGAGGAGATTAAATAAAAGAAATGGGAACAAATGTTTTACTGTGACAGGCTGTAACGTGTCTAAAGAGGAGCCTAGATAAAGGAGTTCCAACCACTCAGCATTCAGCACCACCAGTATACCAATCACCACCTAAACATCAGGAATCATCTGTACCTGTTTCTTCATTGTTCTGCTTGAATGATTCATACGTAGGTCACTGTGTGGCTTAACAAACCAAAAATAATCCCTCGAAACTAGTCACGTTCAGGGACTTAACCTGTCTTTCAGGAAGCCTGGAGAACTGCTCTTCAAGACCTCATTTAAAATACAAGATGGTCTGACTCTTTGGAAGCAAAATATGAACAAATTAGGAGTGACTCAAGAATTTTGCACAGTGCAGTACATTATTTTACAGCCACAAATATGTAGATAGTGCTAACATACTACTAGAATCCCACAGGGGTGCTGGCAGAAATGAGCCTTTAGTACAGAGATGTTTGTCATAATTTATTTGGTAGATTCTGACATTTTACTGAACTGAGGGTTCTAATAGTGATGGCTCACCAAAACACATGTCTATGCTTATAAATATGCATAAACACACACACATGCATGCAGATAAAAGCCTTAACTAAAAGATGTGACCTTGTAGTGCGGGTGAGAGGGATGAAGAGAGGGAATACGAGCAGCCTTTTAATCCAAACCTGCCACGAAGTGACACTTCACAGAGAGAGCGCTCTGACTGCACAAACTCAATTGGTCTTTTGAAGGTCACAGAAACGTATCAACAGCTTTTGGGGAATTGTGAACCAAACGCGAGGAGTTTAAGCATGCAGCCGGAGGGGCTGACATTTCCATGTGTCAGTTAGTGTCCTCAAGGGTCAGGCTTTTCACAGTGTGTGTGTGTGTGTTTGTGTGTGTGTGTTGGGGCGTTGGTGTCATACTGTCAGAATAAAAAGGGTCCTATACTGGTTTGTTTTGTTCACCAAGGTACATACAATGTAAACTCCCCTTCAATGACCTTTAGACTGAGTTTTGTACCTTAAATTAGTCAAAATCCTTTTGTAAATTAAGGAGGTGATCTGTGCCGTGCCCGAGCACATTCCAAAGTCCAAAGTCTAGTAGGTTTAGCTAGTATAATCGTTCTGTACTGTGCCTAGGCTGTCTTGAGGAGAAGCGCCAAGTCGTGATTTTTGGCCAAACACAGTTTCGTTGTATGGTGCTCAGTGGTGTGTTCAGAGCTGTCAAAATCAAAGTCAAAGTGAACTTTACTGTCATCTCAAGTATTTGCAAGCAAAAAGAGAGACGAATGTGCCAAGACCTACAGAACAGTGCAATAAGACATACAGGGTATTGCAATACAAAATACAGGACAGTGCAACATTAACATACAGGACAGTGCAATATCAACCTACAGAACAGTGCAATACAAACATACAGGACAGAGCATCTTAAATATACAGGACAATGCAATACAAACACACAGGACAGTGCAATATGATCATAAAGGACAGTGCAATATAATCATACAGGACAGTGCAATATAAACATATAGGATAGTGCAATACAAACTTGCAGGACAGTGAGGTATAAACATACAGAACAATGCAAGTGAGTACATGGGCATCATTGTGAAATAGATGTTAAATAGTAAATTTGATCTGAGTTTCAGCATGAACCTGAGTAGAAGCATGAATTCACAGTTTGTATCAGTGTATAATCAGTAATAAGGTCCATTTCTAACAGGATAAATAGTAATGAGAAGTTACAGAAAAAAATAAGGATTCTTCTTATTGCAACCATGACAAAGTGCAGTGGGTGTACTTACAGGTCAGTGTGTGACTTCTAGTCTATGTGCAGACCGGTGCTTTGGAGAAAGTGAGGCAGTGTGAAGGGTCCCAGGAGGCATCATGGTGCTGAGGAGCCTGATAGCCTGGGGGTAAAAAATGGACTGAAAAAATTTGATTGGTCTAAACCAAACAAACATAGGTGTGAACATACCTTAAAGGTACCGTACATTCACTCTCCCAGAGAAAAAGACAACCATTTTACCCTTTATAACAGGAAATTCTTCATAAGATCCAGGAGTCGTGTCTTCATAAGATCCAGGAGTTGTGTCTTCATAAGATCCAAGAGTGAAAAGGTGTGTGTAGATGAAAGTAGATTGTGTATGTGGAGAGTGAGGTGGGTGAGGAGGGGGTACGGCGCTCTCATATTTCAAGATTTTGCAATTGTTTAATTTAAAAAATAAAAGAACCATGGCTGCCTTCATAAAACATCTTATGTGAATTTTGGGAAAAAAATCCCCTTATATCTTTAATGAACTGCCTAAAATCTCTTCAGTGAAGTGAAAAAAATCCATCCTTTTAAACTCAATTTAAGACCCTGAAGTTTCAGCAGATTTTTTTTACAATTTTAATATTAATTTAAAATTAATTTAAAAAATAGTAATCCCTCAAGCATTTAACTTAGGATATACAATTTTAAAAATTACACATAGTAAAGACATAGTAAAATTTTTTTGAGTTTTCTATTTTTTCATTCTATTTTTTTTCACTTTTATTTTTTTATTTTTATTTTAGATTTTGTTCATGAAATCTCCAAAATCTGCAACATATTAATGTTGCTTTTTCATGACAATGAGCAGAACCACCTCCCTCAGGCACTTTGTCACTATAATAAAAGTGTGTATGTTTTAGACCAGTTCTGATTAACTAATATTGCTTTAATGATCTTCCCTGTTTAAAATACATCATTTATTTTCACTCAAACATTATATCCATGCCTTGAGAGCTGAATCCCAGCTATTTGATAGGTTGCCCCTCAACTCAGCTCAGAGTTTGTGGAGAGGAGTGAACAGAGGACTTAAAATTTCAACACCAACTCAGAGGACCCTCTTGCATCCCATTTGAGGCAGTGTGTGTGTGTGTGTGTATGTGTGTGTGTGTGTGTGTGTATGTGTGTGTGTGTGTGTGTGTGTGGGTGGGTGTGTTTGTGTGTGTGTGTGTGTGGGTGTGTAAATGCAGTGTGTATGGGCTTGTGTGTGTGCACTGCAGTGTTTCTTTCCTCTAGTGTTTCTGGTGCTCCTGATTAAATCAGCAATTCAGATAAATTGTGTGTGTGTGTGTGTGTGTGTGTGTGTGTGTGTGTGTGTGTGTGTCTGTGTGTGTGTTTGGAGAGCAGACACAGTGGGTAAATTAAAAGCAGAGTCTGACACACAGCCATATGGTCCAAGTCTCCAAGAGAGAAAAGCAGCCCAGATTAACCCATAATAACAGCAGCTCCTGCACGGGGCTGAAGATGCTGCAGGAATTTTAACAGCTCCGTCCGGAAATCCTCCACAAGGACCCAACATCCCACCTTTACACTAAAGACAGGACACTCTGGGTGAAGATGGTAATCATACATAACAGATAACACACTCTTTGGCAGGTACTGATATGCTTATAAATATCAGAATTAGAATCAGAATCGCATTTATTGACCAAGTATGTCAGCAAGCACATATGAGGAATTTGATTCCAGTCGATGATGTCTCTCAAGCACAATAGTATAAAATAATAACAAAATAGATCAAAATAAACAACAAGATACAATGAATGATATACTGAACAATATAATATACAATGATCTACAGTCTACCTTATGAATATGCAATATAGATTTATATTTATAAATATAAAGATGAATATATGTATATACATATACTGTAATATTTTATTATATACAGGAAACCCCCACTTATCACAGGGGTTATGTTCCAAAGGCCCTGCATGTAGTGAAAAAACGCAGTGTTGTGATGTGGTAAAAAATGCCTATTTTTATAGTGTAAACCCCCCAAATGGGTTGGAGGGGTATATGCCCCCAAATATGCTCAAAAAACACTTTAATTTCATTTACAAAATCAATACATTACCCTTGGAGAAACTGTCAAGGTAAACGCATATTCATACTGTACACTGAACTAGAATGTAAATACCGATGTTACCCCTGTATAGACTGTACTGTAATTAATGCATGTGCGTTTTCTTTGGCATGCACTGTTGTTTTCATTTGCATAAGCAATTAAATACAGTAATAAATTCATTTAATTTACAGTAATAAAAATACAGGGCTTTAAGAAGAACAAAACGAAACGAGAACACTCAAGAGGCTCCAAGGGGGAAATTCTGGGCAGCAGCCAATCAGCACCAATTTGGCTATATTCAAACCTCCTGCCTCTGAGTATAGTGAGGGATGCGTCAAAGGGCGGCAGCCAATCAGCAGCGAGGATAAATAAATATTGTGCTCGGATTGGCTACTTTCAAACCTCCCGCATCAGAATACCGCGGTATTTCACCATTCCAAGATGCACTTTCTTTGTGTTTCTCTCCATGGTTCCAAAAATGATAGTTATTTTTAAATGGAAATGTAGCTAAATTTACGTTAATATTTATGTTACAAAATTATTAAATTATATTTTTGTCAAATGTAGCACAAATATGCGAAAATTCATATATTGCCACGAAAAAAGCTGTGACGTCTGAGCCTCGTCCGCCAAGAAACCTTGTCCTCGTGCAGGGTTTATGTTTGCGGTGCTTAGCAACCCAGCAGGAGGACGAGGGTACATGGCGGACGAAGCCCGGATGTCACAAAAGCAGAAAAAAATGCCAAGGATATTTACCTTCTCCGCGCATGTCCCCCACACATTATTACTTTGGTTCTCAGAAAAAAATCTGTGTGAGAATGAAATCGTGACTGCTGATCCGCGAGGCTTTTATGTGGATCAGGAGTCGCGGAATCAATCTAACGCTGATTTTTTCTGAGAACCTAACTGGTAAGTGTACGTGGAAATCCCCACAATAATGCAGAAACTGCAAATATTCTCTGCATTTTTTTTTTCGTGGCAATATGGGTTTTTTTACGCATTTTAGTACTAAATGTACTAATTTTGTAACATAAATAGTAATCCAAATACAAATTCAACTAAATTTCCAGTTACTGGCTGCTGCCCTCCTGTTCTCGTGATTTCATTTAGTTCTTCTGAAAGCCCTAAGATGCGCCCAAATGCCTGCACCTTTTGGCAATGCACCTAAGCTCAAGAGAAAGTGTAAGACGCTCCAGGAGAAGGTTGAACTGCTGGATATGTTCCAGGAAGGAAAAAGTTCTGCCGCTGTAGCACGCCATTATGAACAG
>JBBPCX010067230.1:0-13532 GCA_037974365.1 Hydrocynus forskahlii | reverse complement strand
GGTTATATATAGGATAGGCTTGTCAATTTTACCCGCCAGCCAATTCCAGAGCAAGGGGCGGGGCTTGTCTGAATACGGGTGGGGAATAAGGACCCACCTGTTTCTCGGCTCGTGCCTGCCACCTGCCGGTAAAAGCCGAAAAAAGCCGAGCGAAGTTCAGGTCTCTGGCGTTCACCTACTTTATCTCCACGCGCTCTGGAGACCTCCGCGCCGTCTCCGCCTCGCGCGCGCTTTGGGTGCTTTGTTTCGCGAGGCGAATCTCGTGAGAAAAAGAAAAACATGGACAAATACAGGTAAGATAATGAAATATTCCTGTTAAAAAGGATTAATGTTTTATTTAAGACATGATGGCTTTAGGAGTATGTTATTATATTCCAGAAGTGGGGAAAAAAGTTTCCAGTGAGTTTAAATGCACACTGCATTTCTGTGCAAACTGACCTGGCTTGAAGACAAAGACCACCATTCCTACTAAGATACTGACTGCAGAGTCTTGGATTTTTAAGTAAAACTTCTGGAATGTTGTGCCTAAAAGTCTGGGTTTTAAACTAAAACAAAATGTAAAGTGGATAAAACATCTAGAATAGAAGATAAAAACTGGAAAAATCTAGTCTGGAGGTTTTCTATACAAGCTCGCCCTGTAAACAAGATTCTGATATTTTATTATTGTCATCATTTTAGGTTTACTGATGTTTAGATAGCATTATCTAGGTTTGGGTTTTTTGCGAAAGGAAGAGAACAATTTACCTTAAGATATAACTAACCCAGATTTCCCTAATTGTTAGGAGGGGGTGTGTTACATTCTCTCATACAAACTGCATGTATAGAAGCTTGTGTTTTTGAGTAGAGTGAGTGTGTGTGTGTGTGTGTGTGTGTGTGTGTGTGTGTGTGTGATCCCTACATTCAGCCTGGGCTGCTGTTTGCAGATGTTCATGTGAAAATGTCTGATACATTCTTTTAAAACATGCCAGTGTATATTAGAGCATGGTCCTTAAAGTGGAACATCCCAATAGGTTATAAACTTTCTGATATGTTTAAATTCAGCAAAACAATAGAAACTACAAAGTTCCAAATCTATGTTTTCTGTAGATTATATATATATATATATACATATATACACTTACTAAATATGTGTGTGTGTATGTGTGTGTGTAAAGCACATGTGCTTGTACATTTGGTCTTGTTGAAGTTACTGTGTCTCCTTCTGCAAACCTTAAAGTGCAAACCCTCCCTCTTTTCCTGTTTCTGTGTAAACAGTCATGTCAGGGTTACTATGGGCTATTCATCTTTTTTGAAACACTTTTGTATACATTTTGCCTGGCCACACTGCCTCAGACAATCAGAAATTAGAGCCTAGTGCCTAGTGACCTCTTGACCTCCATTTATCTCACAAATGAAAAAAACTATAATACAAAATAGGAATGCAACCTGTGTAGATCTGCAAAAATGTGGCATGAAAACAATACTTGTTGCACCATCAATATGAAAAAATCCTGAGTAAGCTTTGTGTGTGCAGCTCCAGGGGAAGTTCCATTCCCTCCGCCTTAAAGAGCTTTATCAAGCTTTGATTAATCTCAAAGAACGATTCATGATGACACATTATGAAGTTTTGGTTGTTTATGAGGCCCCAGGTACTATCTTACACTTATATGTTAGTGGTTAAGGAGGAACTTGCTTAAGTCTAGTACATACAGAGGTATGTTTTACAAAAATAAGATTTTCAACAACTAAAACGTGACTCTCCACCTGGTCAGTGCTCCTGTAAGATCTAAAAGTACTTATGAAGTGTTTTTCTTTTTTTCTGTATTTCTCTATTCTATCCTGCTGTTGTTATTTGCACAAAAAAAAACAGTGGCCTCTTGCCAAGTCAGTCTGTCAGCTCGGCTGCGGCCCACTTTTGGCTGTGCCATCAGGCAGCACCGTGACAGCACAGGTACAAACTTGGGTACGGTTCGCTTTATTTGTAATCCAAAAACATTTTTTAACAGTACGGCGTGGTGTCTTTTGCCAGTGTCACATTTTCCATCATGCCCATGCTCAACACTTTATAAGACCTAGTGCATACACATGATTTAGCCTCAAGTACATTTACCTTCACCAGCATTAATCAGATTACATAACAATCCCTGCTCTTGTTATGTACTGGCTCAAACAAACGCTGTTAGAACAAGTTGGAACTATTAGAAGTTTTAAGATAGAACTGATTTGGTGCGGTGTGGACCCACTTATTTGCTGAGGCTGGTAAAAAAGCATTAGCCTGGCTCAGTTTCCCTTCTCTCAGTGCCTGAAAGAAAACCCCTGTGAAGAGAATAAGGCTTATCAAGTTCTTTCCCTTCTGTAAGGTCATTGTCACACCTAATTAAGCAATAAATGGAAGATTAGATGTTTGTGTGATAAGGCCAGTTGTCTGGTAGTGTTTAGAGTCCAGCAGCTTTCCAATGCATGCATCTCAGGCAAATTTAAGTGAGGCAGCACTTCGGAGTTATTTTATTGTTATAGAATTATTATAGAATATAGTACAGAATTATTATTTTATATCACATTGAGTTCTGCTGTCCACCTCAGTGATGACCTATGAGCTGAGTCAGACTAATGCTATGCTATGCAGTCTATATGCTATACTACTATGCAGAGTATGTGCTATAGTACTGTTCAGAGTATATGATTTCATACCATGCAGAGTATATTTATGGCCAAAAGTAATGGGACACCAGACCCCCTCGAAAACCAGCTGGCACCTACAGCTTTTGTCTATATTATTTTTGACAATATCCATCTTTGCAGCTGCTATAATGGTTCCGCACCCTCCCCCTCCCCCATGCTCTGGACTCTCAGGGGAACTTGTTTTCCTATAACAAACTACAAACATTAATGTTTAAGTTGAGATTTACAGAAATAGTTGAACAGCTGTTTAACTGTGTTAAAGGGAAAATTGCTGTTAAAAAGCTCCTTGTTTGATTAAACTGTTTGCAAACCAAATGTTATTGTTAATGTTATGTTCATATAGCAGTACTCCAAAGGTGCACAATCTTCTACTTTTGAATTCATTATTTAAGTTTGCATATAACTATGCAATTAATAAAAAAAATTATATGCAGAGTATATGCTATGAATTTATGCAGCTATGCAGGGCATATGTTAAAAATACTATACAGAATATGTGCTTTAATATTGTGCAGAGTAAATGCTATGATGCTTTGCAGAGTATATGCTATGATATTATGCAGAGGATATACTTTAATACTATGCAGAGTATAGGCTATAATTCTACACAGAGTATATGCTATACTACTATGCAGAGTTTACGCTTTAATAGTTTGCAGTATATATGCTTTAATATTATGCAGAGTATATGTTATATTACTATGCAGAGTATTTTTATAATACTATGCAGAGTACACACTATAATACTATGTAGAGTACACACTATTATACTATGTAGAGTATGCACTATAATACTATGCAGAGTACACACTATTATACTATGTAGAGTATACACTATATTTCTATGTAGAGTATATTCTACAGTACTGTTCAGAGTATATACTGTAATACTATGCATAGTGTATGCTTTAATACCATGCAGAGTGTATGCTATAATATAATGCAGGGTATATGCTACAGTACTGTTCAGAGTATAGCTGTACTCTGCCCTGCTGTGGCTGTCTAGAGTTTAAGTCTTACAGCCCTGCAGTAGGGAAATGGGCATATTTGAAATTCTTTGTGCCTCGCTAGTGCCTGTCTAACACCCCAACCCCCCAAAAATGTTCACAGAGACAAAGGCCTAAGATCACTAAGACAGCAATGGTATCAGTACAGTATTAGAAAATAAAAATGAGTAGCATTACACTGACTTTTATCAACATGAAATTTAAACTGTACCCCATATACATTTTTACCATTCCTGGAACTCCAGGTGTCTTCTATCAGAATAAAGTGGACAGTAAAAGGTGGGCTCAATGCTACACACACTACCATACTGAAAAACTGGTCACTTTTGGTTTCCCCAAAGTACACTATATGGACAAAAGTATTGGGACGCATGAACATTGCACCAATAATGACACTGCATTCAAATACATAAATAGTTGGTATAGACTGGCCCGCTCAGAGCCCTGACCTCAACCCCATCCAACACCTTTGGGATGAACTGGAATGGAGATTGTGAGCTAGACCTTCTCGTCCAACATCAGTGCTTGACCTCATAAATGCTCTACAGAGTGAATGGACACAAATTCCCACAGAAACGCCAAAATCTTGTGGAAAGCCTTCCAAGAAGAGTGGAAGCTGTTATACCTGCAAAGGGGGGACCAATTGCATGTTAAAGTCTATGTATTTGAATGCAATATCATTAAAGCCCCTGCTGGTGTAATGGTCAGGCGTCCAAATAGTGTATGTCTGAATAAGTGCTAACTATTATTTTGCGTGTAATGCTGAAACATGAAGAGTTAAATAATGGTTCATTTTTTCGTAATGGTTCATTCACTTTAACCAAAGCACTTAGTATACTTGATAATACAGAAATAAACAAGAAATGTGTGATTTTGAAACTTGTAGAAATTGTAACTAAACTGTATCCCTCAAGTCACTGGTTCCCCTAAGGTTGCATCCACCGTAGCTTTCATAAAGGAATACAACTCAGTTATAACGACTGACATTCAAAACAAATATAACAATTATTGCATTCCCTCTGCACTGCCTCCCTCTCTTAACTCCAGGCTTTTTCTTTTCTTCTACTAATTCAAGGTTACATTATGAAAGAGTACAAATAAGCCCCTGCAAAAAGTCAATGTTGAGTACCTTAAGGACCACATTTTCCCTTTGAGAGTACATTTGTGGTTTGCATACCACAAATACACCCACACACACACAAACATCCATAATATACAGTATGGACAGTGTAGTACCGACACCCACTAACACCGAGACTATGAGGAAATGTAATAATTAACTAAGCTCTGGGTTAAAGGTCTCCTAGGTGTGGCTCTGACAGATGCAAACGCACACACATAAACTTACTAGAGTTCTACCTTACACACAGACACACACACACACACACACATTCATATAATTGTTCTTCTGATACATACATACATATTTTAAACAGTTCTTAAACAGTAATGTGATGCTAATGTAATATGATGTGATAATATGAGACCCAATGTTAATGTTTCTGAGGTGTTGATATTATGATGCTCTAATATATGGTAAACATAGCTAATAACATGAGGGTCTCAAGCAAGAGGTATTAACTGCCACACTTTTATTTCCAGCACTACTCTACAGAAGCCTTGGCTCATAAGAGGAAAGTATGGAACACTCAAAGATTGCCGGCTTAATTTTATTTTATTTGCATTGTTTTGCACTTCAAGTCGCTACATGTCTACTCTCTAAATAGGTAACGATAATAATAATAACAATTATTTGTTTATTGTATTTATTACATTACATCCTAACCACTCAGTGTGTGTGTGTGTGTGAGTGTACCCACGCTGACATTTTGGCAAGTAATTTCATGTTATTCAGTTTGTGTTTGTTACGCAGCGTGCCTGCAGACACATCTTGTTTTACCCAGTTTTTACTGAGACAAAATCCTTTAAATAAACCTTTAAAACTCAAAGAGAACATAAAGTATCTGTTTTCTATAGAAAAAAAAATGTTTTATTAGTACAGTTATAGAGTCTGGTGGGTGGGTGTGTGACAGGAGGAGGAGTTATAGAGTCTGGTGGGTGGGTGTGTGACAGGAGGAGTTATAGGGTCTGATGGGTGGGTGTGTGACAGGAGGAGGAGTTATAGAGTCTGGTGGGTGGGTGTGTGACAGGAGGAGTTATAGAGTCTGGTGGGTGGGTGTGTGACAGGGGGAGGAGTTATAGGGTCTGATGGGTGGGTGGGTGACGGGGGAGGAGTTATAGAATCTGATGGGTGGGTGTGTGACAGGAGGAGGCGTTATAGAGTCTGATGGGTGGGTGTGTGACAGGGGGAGGAGTTATAGAGTCTGGTGGATGGGTGGGTGACAGGGGGAGGAGTTATAGAGTCTGGTGGGTGGGTGTGTAACAGGAGGAGGAGTTATAGAGTCTGGTGGGTGGGTGTGCGACCCAGTGCCTTGCAAAAGTATTCACCCCCCCTTGGCATTCTCTTATAACCTGGAATTTACAAGGAATTTTGGTGACCAATTTGCAGATGCAAATACATTTTTTATTGTGAAACAAACAAGAAATACGAACGTGCATAACTATTCACGCCCTCCCACAATCAATACTTTGTACAGCCACCTTTTACAGCAATTATAGTGACAAGTCTCTTCGTGCATATCTCCACAAGCTCTGACCAGTTTCCCAGTCCCTGTCGATGAAAAGCATCCCCACTGCATGATGCTGCCTCTACGATGGTGTTCTCAGCATGATGAGAGGTGTTAGGTTTGTGCCAGACATAGTGTTGTCCTTGATGGCCAAAAAGTTCTATTTTAGTCCCATCTGACCACAGCACCTTGGGGAGTCTCCGGTACACCTTGTGGCAATTTCAATGGGTCTGCCTTATTTTCTTGGCCACTTTTCCATGAAGCCCAGCTCCGTACAGTGTGGGGCTCATAGAGGTCCTATGGACAGATACTCCCATCTCTGCAGTAGAGCCGCCGGCTCCTTCAGGGTTATCTTCAGCCTCTTGATTGCAGCTCTGATTAATGCCCTTTGGTGGATGACCCTCTCTTGTCAGGTTTGCTACGGTGCCCTAATATTTCCATTTTCTAATAATGGATTTAAGGGTGCTCCTTGGGATGTTCAGGGTTTGTGATATTTTTTTTTTATAACCCGACCCTGATCTGTACTTCCCACAACTTTGTCTCTGACCTGTGTGGAGAGTTCCTCGGTCTTCATGCAGTTACTTGCTTGATGGGAGCCCTTACTTAGTGGTGTTGCACTGGTGTTGACTCTGGGAGCTATCAGAATATACTGAAATCATTTGACACTTAGATTGATAACAGGTGGATCTTATTTCACTAATTAAGTGGCTTTAGAAGGTAGTGGTTGAGGCTTCAAAGCAAAGGGGGTGAACACATATGCATGCACCACTTTTCAGTTTTACATTTTTTAGAATTCTTTTAAACAAGTTTTTCCCCCCTTTTAACTTAATTAATCTGTAGTTCGTTTCCTAGGTTCATCACTTAAAATCATATTGGAATTCCATTTAAATTCCAGGTTGTAAGGTAACAGAATAGAGAGAGTGCCAAGGGGGAGTCACTGTAAGGCACTGTACAGAGTCTGATGGCAGTGGATAGGAAGGATTTTCTGGGGTGTTCGGTAAAGCACTTTATGCTGATGAGTCTGTAGCTGATAGTGGTCCTCTGTTTGACCACAACACTCAAGATGTAAACAGGGTCAAGAGTGGTCCGAGAACCTCTCAAGTCAGAAATGTTTACAGTGGTGGTGACAGAAACCAGACATCTGAAGAGTTTCCTGCTAGAAAGTTACAGAAATAAAGGGAGTTATTATAAGTTATTAAAACATTTTTTACATCCATTATCAAGAACAAAACTCAGAAGAGATGAAGGTTCAGTTGTGGGTTTGGATGAAATGGCTATATTTGCACTGCAGACCCTTGGTTCCATTCACCAGCACTTTAAAGAAATGCTCTCCAAGGAACCTGTCTCACTTTAGAAAGCTCTGAATCAAAGAGATTAGTGGAATACCTCATTTAACAAGTTTCACGATGGTGAATTTTTAGTGGTCAGGTACAGTTGTCTCCATTTTCATACCTATTGATCGTCCTGGGATGATGCTGTGGTTTGGATTAAAGTTTTTTTTTTATGAGCGCTATAAAAAGCTTGGAGACATTCTGTGATGTTCCTCAAGCACTCCAGAGGCATCTTTATCAGTTTACTGCATAGCAAACAAGTCTGAAAGAAAGCACATCTCCTCTATTTCCTCAGATAAACTCTGACCTTTCGACACAGACGTACGCTGAAGCCTCTGATCGATACCTCCTGTGCTGCCCCTGCGTCTGTCAACATCATGGAGACGGTGGTGATTGTAGCCATCGGAGTCCTGGCCACAATCTTCCTGGCCTCGTTCGTTGCGCTGGTGGTGGTGTGTCGCCATCGCTACTGCCACCCTCCTGACCTGCTGCGTCACCCAGAGTCCAAGTAAGCACTCCAGAGCACGAGGCTCCAAAAAAATTATTAAAAATGGACATACGTACGTTACATAGCTAACAAAAGTATGGATGGAAAAAGTCAGAGATGGAAAATACTTAGGCAACAGTTTTTCTACACTTAGTAGCCTAGTGGGTAAAACACATGCCTGTGAAACTGATGACCACAAAGTCACAGGTTCAAACCACTGTGTCCTCGATCAAGACACTTCAACTGCCCTCAACTGCCCCAGGAGGACTGTCCCTGAAACGAATGATTGTAAGTCGCTCTGGATAAGGCCGTCTGCCAAAAGGCACAAATGTAAAGCATGGGGACTGGTATTTTACTGATACAAATATCAACCCTCATACTGCTTACCGATACTAATACTTATCAAGACCCTTATTCTTCATAATTTGGTGCAAAAAGTAAAGAAATCCCATGAAAAGATATAAAAAATTATTAGTATGGCCCTTTAGAGAAATGCTAAACTGTGTCCTGTATAAATAATGAGGATCGTGACAAATACCTGGTCAATAAATGTGTGGTGATGTGCAGAGCTCCACTAAGAGCACCAGAGCTCCATTCCTCCACTAATCCAGTCCTGCCTCAACCGTTTATTAATGGTGCATCAACACCAATCGCTGCACCATTTAACAAGATTATCTGTATTTCAGTAAAAACCAGTCAGGAACCAATTTAGTATGGGAAAGAAAAAGTGGGGGTCGAAGCGAATGATTTTGAAAATGGTTCTGGCGTCCATGCTCCTTACATTTTCAATTAGACCTCTGAAGCACTTGTTACAAACATCAAAGGTCAGCATATAACCACACTGTCGGGATTTCAGTCCAGGGTTTGTTGATTGCCTGTTTTCATTACTATATTAAATTAATGTAATTTATTTACTCTTATTACTTTTGGATATTTGCTTTTTGAAAGGAACGTAATTAAAGTGTTGCAATACTGCACTGTTTTGTGTAACAAAATAATAGACTATAGGTGACAGAGATGTATGCAGTTCGGGCACCCCTCGTCCAATGAAAATAAGTAAATCCTCTACAGAGAACACACTTCTGCATGTTTTAATGTACAATTACTGTTTATGTGCTGCATTTAACATACCAAAAATGACTAGATCATTAGATAGGGATTGTGCAAAAGTTATGGCATATTTTATATTGAATTGTTTTCCCAATATATTCAACACAGCAAACAGAAATTGAGAACAAAAAACGTGCGTTTATGTTTGTTTCCTGTACAGGACTATGTTACCTTATTTCCGCTGGTATTATATAAATTACGTGGTGTTGTACGTATTTTGTAACTGCTCCTGTACAGTGCCCATCATTCCAGAGTCTGACTCGTCTGTCTTCCGATACTATTGTGACATATAGGCTTTTATTTATTTGAAATTCGGGTTTTACAACTTGGACAGTGTTTCTTTGTATTTTACAATGAGACTTCATCAGTCTTCAATGATGAAATGGTGCTGCCCCTGCAATCAGAAGGTCATGGGTTCAAGTCCCAGGACTGTTAGTGGCACCTCTGAGGTACTCTTGAGTAAGGTACGGTCCCCACACACGGCTCCCTGGGCGCCCCTCATTGGTGGCAGCGCCCTGCTTCACTTGGTGAATGGGTTAAATGCAGAGAAAGAATTTCACATTGTTCACACGTGACTATGACAGGCCACTTAACTTAATGACATTGTGCTCAAATACCTAGATTTTACATATGGTGCTGGATGTATTCCTGGCTACTCGCTGCTTCGCTTGGTGAATGGGCTAAATGCAGAGAAGAATTTAACAGTGTTCACACTGTGTGTTGTGGCATGTTCCCGTATGACAAATTGACACATTTACACAAAAATGTCTGTTTCCCTCACTCAGGCCCACGCTGGACCTGATTGGTGCGATGGAGACTCAGAGCGAGCCATCGGAGCTGGAGCTGGACGATGTGGTCATAACCAACCCCCACATAGAGGCCATTCTGGAGAACGAGGAGTGGATTGAGGATGCATCGTATGGCCTCTTCGTCATCTCCATTTGCATGCGCATAATGACGACTCATGATAATAATTACAGGCAACATCATTACCAGCATCTCCATAGATTTCAACAGTCTTCTTATCTCTCTCTTTCTCTCTCTCTTTTAGTGGCTTAGTGTCTCATTGCATCTCCATTCTAAAGGTAATTTTTCAGGCCTCGTGAACGTGCTACTCTAGAGTCGGTGGTAATCATGCATGATGACTACTTTACTTTTGAAATGTCTCGTTACTGATCGAGTCGTTCAAAGAATGGGTTGTGTTTGCATACAGATATGCCACACGCTGACGGAGAAGCTTGTTGCCATGACGATGGGCTCCGGAGCAAAGGTGAAAGCTCCGGCCAGCCTTAGTGACATCATCACGGTGGCTAAACGCATAAGCCCGAGGTAAACACGGAAACCGCATGCCTTTCTATTGCACCATGATGCCCTCCATACTTATTGCCACCTTTGGAAAATATGAGGAAAAAAGTCTGCCACGAGTGTGTATGAAATCAATGTGTGTCTCTACAAAAACATTTTTCTCAAAAATGTGCCCACAAATTTTGGCACCCTTGCACTTTCATGCACTGTCCTTTTGCCAGGATAGAAGCACTCAGTCTTACTCTGCTGGCTGAGATGGGAGAACACACATAAAGCGTATTCCACCACGTAGAATCTCTCCACAATCCATAGCAATAATTCTGGAGGTCACGATCATTCATCTTTGTTTCCTCTTTCGCTACCAAACTGTCACGATAGGGAGGCCTTCTATCTGTGCACTCGAGCACACAGTTCCTTTTTTAGAGCACACACTTTAAAATGACGTGTGTGTGTGTGTGTGTGTGTGTGTGTGTGTCGTAGTAAAATTCCACTTATATGTATATGTACAGCCTTAAGCAAAACTATATACAATATATGTATGTATATATATTTTCATGCTGTGTAGAATAACAATAAGAATATAATAATGTCTGTGATTTCACAGGGTTGATGACGTCGTTCGGTCAATGTACCCCCCGCTGGACCCCATCCTCCTCGATGCCAGGTGACCATTTACTTCACCATCTCTCAAAAACAGTGTTGATAATGGGAGCTGTGAGTCAAACCTCATAACAAGTCTATTTTCCTCAAAACCATATTATATTATAGCCTATCAGCCAAGACACTTAAAGTTTGCTCCATTCGAGCTATGAGGCTAACATACCTAACATTTAACGTAAGCATATATTCCACTAACTTGCATCATACAAACTGCACACCTAAATGATCACATGATTAACCAACCACAAACAGACTTGCTGACATGGTTTGACACTGCGAGGTTTTACCGTTGGGTAGAAATATGGATGTAAATACCTTCCATTTTTTTCTTGTTTTTTTTGTCCACAGTAATAGACTGTTGGAAACCACATTAGCAAGTCTGTTTGAGAAAACTTAACAACGGTGGTTCAAGGCAAGTGTGTGATGATTTAGGCCTGAAGTTTGCAGATGCTAACAGGTACAAAGATAAAGAAAAAAAACTCAGGCCCCAATGATGTCTGTGTACTCTGTAAATCTGATTTATCGCTTTCAGCTGTGCCTTAAATAGCCTTAAATATCTCACATGAAGACTAACATGGAGGGAGGTTGTGTTGCATAATGACTGAAACAGAGAATGGCCTTGCCTTGCTCATTCTGCTCTGAGTGGTTTCTTGACTGTATTCCCTCAGAGCAACGGCCTTGCTGCTGTCGGTCAGTCACTTGGTGCTGGTGACGCGGAACGCCTGTCACATGTCCGGCAGCATGGACTGGATCGACCAATCACTGCATGCCGCTGAGGATCATATGGTAGTGCTGAGGGAGGCAGCCCTAGCTTCAGAACCCATGAGAAGTCTACCAGAAAGAGAGCAGTCCATCTGAGTCACTCACACACACACACACTCATATGTACACACACACACACACACACACACACACACACTCATTTGCTTGCCTTCAAAGAAGGAGCGTGTGTTTGAAAGAAAGCCCTACACACTCTCAAAGGGGCGGCCTAGAACAAGACACGTAAAAAGCAATACTCTCTGATGCTTCTTTGCAAGTGATCGTTTTTAAAAATGTTACATTCTGTGAAAAAAAATGTTACAATCACTCTCTAACGTTTACGTGCATCTTCCTCCATTAGTGCAAAATAAGCTGAAACAATCAAAGGCTCATATTTAATCCTTATTCAAAGCCTGATTCTGCCTCTGTTAAATATGTATCTACTCATGCATGTCCTTATATAGTCATCTTATTTTTGCTGCTTTTCTTATTTTAGTTTGTAGGCCCAACGTCATGATGGCACTGCCTGCAAACTGCGTAAAAACTGTCAGTACGTGCACAAATGTGTTGAAATTCCACTCTGTTTTCCAACATAGATCATCTGAATGTGTGTATATGGGAAAGGTGTAATGAATTCAGTAGTTTTAAATCAAAATTTTAAACCATCACTGGCACGTCTCACATTTATTATCTTGCTTAAAATAGGTACCACTTTACAATTAAACTACCTTTACAAAGAGTTTAGAAATGCTTTAAAATTAGCATATAAATGATTATTAATAAGTCACACCCTAAAATCATTGCTAAAGTTATGATGCATGAATAAAGAGGGAAACAGTGACTCACTCACATTAATCTGCACTGTCATATTCACAGGCACAGATATAACAGGTCCCTGTTGCCCTGTATATCTATTTGTTAAAACTGCTTAATAATGATTTTAAGGCGTCAATGACGTACTTAACAACTTCAAATAATTCTAAACTATTCATGAACACTTTATAAGGATAGTCTTTTTGCAAAGTGGTACTGAAAACACTGTCAGTGATCAAAGCTAAGCATCTGGGTGCATCCTAACATCATAAAGTGGGTGGGGCTTCTGCTACGGACACACCCTCTCTCATTTTTTTTATTTTTGAGGGTTTCTAATGGAGAACTTTTATTTGCCTATGTCAAACCATTCTGTGTAGTGTATAAATACAACTTGGCAGAATATTGTTTAACATGTAAAAATGTAAAAACAGAAAAAAATATTTAAAAAATGACCTCAGAATCAAAAAACGTGAGCACGGTTCACACATTAACTTTTACACTGACATGGCTACAAGTCATATTTTCATGCACTAATAATTTTTGGTATATTTTTTTTAAAAAAGACTTTTGTATCAAATTTGAAATTTTATGTATCATTCCACTCGTAGTATATGATGAACACACAACCTAAAGAAGTCCAGGTTTCATAAATAATGCTTGCAATGTAGTGCCAGGCGTGGTCTTAGAAATAAAGCTCTGTGATCATGTTGGCCAAAGGGCATAACTGAATTATTATTCGAATACAAAGATACACACGACCGATCAACCCCCC
>JBBPCX010067229.1:0-13533 GCA_037974365.1 Hydrocynus forskahlii | reverse complement strand
AGAGGAAGAATTTCGTGCTGTTCACACTGTGTGCTGTGGTGTGTTCACGTATGACAGAATGGTCACTTTCACTTTCAATACATTACTTTTGCACTGTTTTGGTAAATTTGGCAAGGCCGTGTATATTTTCCCAAATACTCACAAGACAAAGAAACTTGAAATGCAATATGAAAATATGTGTAAATTTCACATCATTACATAATGTCACCGAAGTAATCACAGTTCAGACTTAACCGTAACTAACTAGGATGCTTTCCTATAATAAATAACTGTCATGTCGTGCGAGCAAGGAGGACACAACTGGGGATGAGAAATTCAGAACAAAATGAACTTGAAAATGAACTTGAATGAACAAAGAGTGAGCTCTAGGAGCGCCAAACGAAACAAATCCTTCAAAATACAGGTGCAGGATCCGATTAACAGAAGTCCCTCCTCTCCCCCATAGGACTAGGGCTTGAGGGGGTGCACTCGGCTGGACATCCAAGTCACACTAGACACTATTAGGCTCACTTGCAATGGTGGCCAGTAGGTTTGGTCTGCTTCAGCGGAACCACTTATGGTGATGTAAACATGACGTCAAACAGATGAGACAGGACATGGGTATACCTAATACTCGGGAGACGGGGGCCTCTGGGGGCGTGGGTGAGGCGGCGCATACGTGACAAGAACATTGTCAATAACTAATGTAAGATATATTCAAATTAATTTATCTATGAAGTTAAGCTTCAAATTGGGAAGGGAACAAACAGGAAATAATAACAGCACCTTTTTGGCAATATTTAATGTATTTTGTGATTTGATAATAATAAAAAAAAACCTTTCTTTGAAATAATTAATGCTGCCTCTTCTTTTTCAGTACAATTCGGTTCCCTGTCACAGACATCCGCTTATTAAAGTTTGCGTTTGTGGGAGGTACACAGGAAATAGAAATGTTTGCTTCTTTATGAATGTATATTGTAGGCAAATGTCACGGTGGTGTTTTGGTGGTGGTGTTTTGCCGGTTTGCCTGTTTTTGGTTCTGTTTTCTCTGTGTTTTCCTGTTTTTAGTTCCTGTTTGCCCTGTAGGTCCGTGTCCTGGTTTTCTGTTCCTTGGGGTGGCCAGTAGGGGTCACCCCTAGTCCTGTTTTATGTAATGCCTGTGCCCTGTGTTCCGCGTCACCTGTTTCTCGTTTCTGTTTAATTATCAGCTCCATGTGTTTCGTGTCCTGTCTGTGTTCCCCTATTGGTTCTCCCAGTCCCTGTTTCTGTATAAAGTCTGTCTTGGCCTTCTGTTCGGGGTGCGGGCATTAACACGGTAACATGGTGTTTGTAAATGCATCAGTGCTTTATTTTGTTCAATAAAAATCACGGAAAGAAGGAACCCTCCGGCTGCAGTGTCTCTCTGGTCATCCTGGAGCAACGGTGCTCTCCCCGTGCTGGTCGGAGGACGACGACGAAAGAATACCGTTCACGGCGCCGCGGCGCGGCCGGCGCTGTGACAGCAAACTGCAAATGAATGTGTAAAATGGCAAAGTATGTGAATTTAAATTTCCCCACAGCATATTTAAGTTTTTTTTTTTTTTTTTTAAAAAAGGTTGTGTAAAAAATTTAATTTGGGTTTGCCATTTTATATGCTAGCACTGACAGTTTGTGCATTCCTGAGATTTGAACATAAGGTTTATGTCAAGAAAAAAATTTAATTGATATTTTTCTTACACATTAATGGAGCATTTTTTACAATCAATTGTTATTTACATTGCTATTTGCCTTTTAATGCATTTGCCTAAAAATCTCTAATAAGGCATCAAGATTGTATATATTATCACCCTACGCACTGATTCTGTAGCATAGTTCACACTTTTTGCAAGCTTTTTTGCAAGAGTTTTATTCAGTAAAATGATCATGCAATTATCTGGCTCCAGAAAACAGAGTAAACAGAAGTGATCACAGGATATCCTTATAATAGATATTGCTATTGATATTGATCTTTTTTACTGCAGGCATTCAAAGAGACTAAAAGTGAGAAAATATTTCAGATCACCACTCATTTATAGATTTCCCAAGACAAGTTAAGAAACGCATTTTCCCAAAAAGTTAAGAAACACATGAAGAAGAGAATTCTTGAGAAGTTCATTTGAGGTACTTTACCGTTCTTCTTCAGAAAGATAGTTTGAAGATTTTCTTTATTAGGGTTCTTTTTATGTATCTGACCTCTGGCTGACCTCCAGACCTGATTTTTCTTTGCCTGCTAGAGACCCCGAGAGTTCTGCGTAACTGGTAACTAGTGAATTGATCTGTGAATGTATTTAACATACATACACAGGAAATACACAGGAGCACACTGAGCTTACTGAGTTGGCTTTGATATAACACAAAGATAAAGATAAAGATCCATGTGTGAGAGAGTTAAAGGTGAAGGAAGTCTTTCTCGCTGACACACTATAGTAAAAACCTCACACACATACAAGTGAAAAGCTTCTACAGACACAACTGAAACACTCTCACACAAACAACTAAAAGGCTATTATAAATACTAATAAAACCTCTCACACACACTAGTGAAATGCGCTCATACACACATATGAAAATGACCTCTTATACACACATATGAAACGGACTCGCACACACACAATACTGAAAACCCCTTACACATAGTGAAAAGCTCCTTTATAATACTGCGATTGGGCAAGAGGATTTCACTTGAAACGGAAGTCATTTCACTTGAAACGGAAAGTGGTTCATAAACTGTGAACTTCATTTTAGGATGACAGCCCTGTGTACAAAGAAAATAATATTTCTTTTATATCCATGTCCAAGTCTAAACATTACATGACACGGCTTTCATATAGATGGATGGATGGATGGATGGATGGATTCTTGGATGGATGGATGGACGGATGGATGGATGGATTGATAGTTAGTACGTTCATCTAAAATCATGACATTGCATTGTCATGTAGTTTAATAGTTATCTTCTTATTCCAAAGCTAGGACACAGCCGCATGACTTTTTCAACAAGGATGTTATACTACTTCCCTGTCCATCATGGGGAATAGCGTGCAAACAAGGTACAAATTTATGGCTACACAAACATGGGCACATCCTCAGTGCCTTTGAATTCCGGAAGGCCTGGGACCACCAGACGCATCAGAGATGGCTTTGGTGTGCACATTCCGGAGGATGTCAGGTAAGGGCCTATTTTTCACACAGTACATGAGTACACCGCACATATGATTGCATGATAGGATTTGTTTTAAAATGTATAATGCATGATTTATAGGAGCAATAAATCTGCACACACCCCCACACACACTAGCACTAACACCAGCATAGCCCTTATTGTTATGCTACATAGTCTAAAGGCAATTTTTCTTGTAATATCCACATCTTCTTTGTAGCCTCAAGTTTCTAATGGCTTGTGGCAATAAGCTGGTGTCCTCTAAGCTTCAGGAGGGTCAGGAGCTGAATGGGATAGTAAATTAAAACAAAATCAAAACAGAGAAAAGCACGAGAACAAAAGATTCTTATTTAATTGGTTAATCAAATACTTGTTTGATTTACTGTATGATTTAAAACTGTGTGTTTATAATGGCTATATATATTCTTTGCTCTTGTTTCTTTCTCTTTAAGACTGAATCAGAAGAAGAAAATGAACTTTCCCACATCACTACCCAGGTAACACCAAGCAAGCATACAACTGCTAATGATGGCGATGATGTTTGTATTGTAGATGATAGTCTACAAATCCACACAAGCACCAGCAGCACCATCATACCACAAGAGCTGCTACAAAGTTTAGCAGTCATGATGGGGATGGCATCCTTCACACTGGCAGTGATGACAGCAATGGCACTAACTGCACAGCAAGCGGTGCTGTTAAAAGGCGTAGAGTAATGGAAGAAAGTGATGGCAACTATGGCCATAGTGTACATGATGGAGGCTGCCTTGAAAGACGTGACAACAACCCTGGCGTAAGTGGTCCTGATGAAGACTACTCTTCATATTTAACACTTGTAGCTACCTGACCTGAAGATTCTTAAGCCCATGTTTGAGGGAAAGGAAACCAGCAAGAACGTGGCTCTTGACAGTACTGGTAATGACTCGCTTTTCTAAAATTAATCATGTGAACAATTTTAATTTATGGTGATTTTTACATGTAACGTTAAGCTTTGATCTGATGCATACTATATAGCACAGTGAAATCCATGATATTGCATTTCCTTTTGTTCCATTATTTTGCAGCGCTAAGAGAGGACTAGTACTACACAGCTTGCAGATCCATTGCAGTGTGCCTGGCAGTCCACCACCAAACCTCCTTTCACCAACAGTATTTTCTCTGCTGGTTGATGGTTCAGCAAATCCAGGACTAGAAGACATAGCTGACATGGACCTCTTGAAAAAAGTAAAAAAGATCCATTGGTTGTTAGTTTTTGAATGGTAGGTTACATTGTAATGTTTTCTTTCTTTTTTCCATTTGGAGTGGAAATATCAGTCTAGCCAAGCGTGCTACTTTGTTATAGTTTGAATACCACCATTATTTAATGACCAGATGTATTCAGCCAATTGTATTTTCCTTGTTCTTTGTTTCTTTGGAGCACTGAGGGGGGGAAAAATGTACTAATATGTACTGTTAAGGGAATGTTGAGCATCTTATCCACACCTCTAGTGTCTGGTCCTTACTAATAAGTAACCTGCATAACAAGCCACTATCCTGCACTTTTTGGTCAAGGTGTCTGAAAGTGCAACCCTCGAGCACCTTGAAAAGTCAGAGGCACCTTTTCTTGACTACATGGCCAGTGCAAGATGTCTGAGATCTATGCGGTCAGTAAGAGACAGGGATCTGCTGGTACATGATATTATCATGTTTCAGGTCATCCACAGTGTTCAAGGTCTATTTCAAAGGTTTTCAGGGTTGATAGTTTACCGTCATTTTAATAGGGATCAGAACCCATTGACCAACATGGCATAGGTCTAATTTGAGAATCAATTATTTTTCACAGACCCCTCCAGAACTATTGGAACAGCAAGGCCAGCTCGTTTACTTTTATATATTTATTTTTTTTATTTTTGGCACTGACGATCTATCTTGTCTAACACACTGGGGTACCAAGAAACACCTGTCACTTGTCATGTTTCAGTTCTTTAGCTCACCTGAAAAACCTGGTGGTTTGATAAAAAATGTTATACTCCATCTCTTGTCACGTCCACCTTTTGATCTCACACACACAAATGTCTTCAGTGCACAGCTAAACCAAATTAATTGGCCTTGCTGTTCCAATACTTTTGGAGGGAAACTAAGTAACAACTTGATAATGCACAAGTCAATAAGTAACCCTAATAAAATTTTTAAAAATAGAATTGTCAATGTCCTTTGTGCAGATTCTGTGAAGGACTGAAAACTCTTGGAGTTCTGGAGAAAATCCGACAGCATCCAGAAAGTTTTCGGCCCCTATTGTACCATGAACCAAGGACACTGTTGACCTGATTGATGACCTTTTCAGCATTTGTCTGTCTCCGTAACAAGAGAGCTGCTGAGGAAGTGGTTGTTACCTTCTGTTACCTTCCAAAAGCAGAAGGTAATGGACTGCTTAGTATACATTATTAGACCCTGAACACATACCATATCATTACCATTACACTGTTTACATTACGCTGGTCACTCTGTTAAATTACTGTTTCCATTACTTTGTTTGCATTGCTCTGTTTTACATTGCTGTGCTAATATCTACTTTACTTGTACTTATTTCTTTGTTTTTTATGTATTTCAGAAAATTCCAGCTTTTTTAATTTAAAATTTACTTATTCTCTATAATGATTTCACTGCGTGTTGTACTTGTATGACTATGCATGTGACAAATAAAGAATCTGTCATGTCCCAGTATGCAGCTGCTAGAGGCCACCAAAAGATTAAGTTTGGTTTGGGCTTCGAGCCCATGGAAAAATGGGGAGCTGCCCAGATTGAGGCGAGGACGAGTCAGTTTTCCATCGCCGAGCTGCTGGGTGATGGGAGTTCTGAGGACAAGAAGGGGAACCCGGGCTTCTGGAGTAGCAGGTGGCCTGATGAGTCCATCATTTTGGATCCGGAGCGTATTGTGGACCCCCTCGTCTTCGGTCTGACCGCGGAAGAGCTCCCGCTTTGGCTCACTGAATGGCGAGGTGGGAGATCCGCGGCTTGGAGATGAAGGAGGCAGGGCGGTTCACGACGCTCGCATCTCCAGGCCACTGACCGGCTGCCCAAGAAGTCCAAGAATTCCTCCGGCACTCTCCCTCCCAGGCTCGTGCCTGACTTGCCCCATGAGGCGAGCCCCCGGCAGGACCAGCAAGCCTCATTTGTGGCCACCTCAGGTCCAAGGACGCTCCAGGACCGTGTTGGGGAACAACAGGGCTGAAAAGAGGAGGGAACGCGGCTGGTTGTGGACCTTGTTCTGGCCCTCGGCCAGCAGCCCACCGAAGCGATGCTCCCAAGCCATGCAGATGAGGCTGCGCTCCCAAGCGATGTGGCTGGGCTCCTGAGTGACGAGGCTACGCTCCCAAGCCATGAATCTATACACCTGAGCCAGAAAGCTGCGCCCAAAAGGCTACAACAGGTAGCAGCGCCCCAGCTATATCCAGTAGCAGCACCGGATATCCCAGGTAGCAGGGCAGCAGAGACTATCCCATTAGCAGGGCCGCAAACCCCAGTAGCCGGGCCGTTAACCCCAGTAGCCAGCCTCCTAACCCTAATAGCAGGGCCGCTAACCCCAGTGGCAGGGCCACAGACCCTAGTAGCTGAGCAGCTAACCCCAGTAGAGGCCCAGTGGCTTTGGCCTACGCCCAGACCGAGGCTCCAGCTATCTCCACCAGCCCCAGCCAGTCATGCAGTAGCTGCACAAGCCCCAGTGTTTAGTGCAGAAACCCCTGCCCCAAGTAAAACGCTGAGGGAGCCGCTTCACACTCCATCAACATCTGGAGGGGACCCGGACCCCCTAGCATGCTGGAAGCATTCCCTTAGAAAGGGGGTGCAGCTGGGGGTCTCCCCCAGAATTTTTTAGGGGGGTTACTTGGCACTGGGTGCCACGGAGTGGCTCCCCGGAGGGGTTCGATCCAAGAGCTCAGTCCCAAAGGACACGGAGGGAGCGCAGTCCTGGAGGACCCGGAGGGGCTCCACGGAGGGAGTTCGGTCCCGGAGGATATGGAGGGGCTCCACAGAGGGAGCTCAGTCCCGGGGGACACGGAGGGGCTCCCCATAGTGGGCTCCACCCAGGAGGACACAGAGGGGCTCCCCATAGGGGGCTCCACCCAGGAGGACACAGAGGGGCTCCCCATAGGGGGTTCCGTTTTAAGAGACAAAAGAAGAGACCGCGGGACCGTGGGACCCACCCAGGCCGCCCTGGCCATGCAGAGTAGTGATGTTACATTTGAAGCGAGGATTCAAGGCTTGTGTCGAGCAAAAAGGGGTGTGTCAGATGAAGCCCCGGTTCGAGGCTTGTATTATTACCAAAAAATCACGTGGTAGAGGACAGACGAGGCCTCGGATTGTGTGAGGTGACATCATACATTACGTACGAAGCCTCGTGCGCTTCGTTTAGTGGTTCAATTATGGCGAGACGTTTCAAGTATAAAGCTGTCCCATACGCAGACTTTTACTTGTGGGTTGTCCGTAAGTGGTTGAAGACAAGAATTGTGATTTTTGAGGAGCACATAGCATGAGAGTTTAAGATGGAATCTGCGAGGAAAAGGAGGTATTCACCCTAAATGTAGCCTAAAATTTGGCTATTATTTCCTTGCTAGGCTGTAATTTTTCAGTATATTTTTACAGAAAGGGTTTTGTCTTTCAAAGGTGAAATGCTTGGTGTGTGCCAAGGAACTTGGATATAATAACAATGCCTCATCTATGCTGAGGCATTAACGTGCCTTGCATGAGACAGAGGATTCTGGACCTGCTGTCACTATCCAAGGTGTGTTCTGCAATGTGTCTATTATATATAACACATAAATGTTGAATGTGATTTCATTCAGTGTTTTCCCATTTGCTTTAGTTACCAGGAAAAGAGAAACTGATGAGGCCTTGGTGAACATGGTGAAGGATAGCCAGCCATTCTCTGGTCGAGGATGAAGGCTTCAGGGGTTTGGTTAATAAACTTGACCCTTGGTTTATCCAACCAGACAGGTATAATAATTAATAATTGATATTTGCAGTTTGTGAACAAAATGTCTAACAGTTTATCCTATATGTTTTCTTATTTCCTCAGGCTTTAAAGGCTATGGTTGCTGACAAGTATGCCAAAGCCAAAGAGGAGGCCAAAGCCTGTGTCCTGAAGGCTACTGCAGTCAGCCTTACAGCTGATATGTGGACCTCTATGAACATGGATGCATATTTGGCCGTCACTTGCCATTTCCTAAATGACAACAATGACTTAAACACTATAGTTCTAGGGATACAGCATTTCCACCAGTCCCATACTGCTGCACACTTGACGGCTGACAAAGTGAGTATTATGGAGGAGTGGGGGATCAGGCATAAAGTTACCTGCCTTGTAACAGATGCTGCATCCAACATGCTTGCTGCAGGCAGGGAGCTAAACCTGAAACATGGCATCTGCGAAAAAAGCTCTCGACCAGACACCTGGACTTCAAGAACTGCACAGTAGAGCAAGGAAAGTGGTTAATCTTTTCAGATGCAGCACCACTGCTAAGGTATGTTATATTGTACAGGCATCACATACACACTCACATGTATATTGAGTCTCCCTGATATTGTTATAACTCTCTGTAAAGGAAAGACTTGTGCAGATCCAGGTGCAGCTGGGACGACCAACTCGCAAGCTGAGTGCTTGCCACTGAGTGCAGTCATGTCTTGTCTCCAGACCGAGGTAACACCTTTAACCTCAGCTGAATTTGCTGTTGTTGAGGAGTGCCTTGGTGTGCTCTCCCCATTTATTGAGGCTACTGTAGAGTTATCTTATGAAAAAAAGGTGTCTGCTTCCAAGGTCATTCCTCTCATGAAGATGTTGGACTTCACTATTGGAGAACAGATTCCACATAAGAAAACTACTATGGCCAAGCAGCTTGCTGAACATTTGTTTCGCCAGGTGCGAGAGAAGCTCAACCAGTACCAAACAATGAGCATATTTACTTTGCCAACACTGCTGGACCCAAGGTTCAAGGCACTTGGCTGTCTCAGCCCATCCAAGGCCGATGAGGCAGTGCAAAGACTGACAGCTGAATGCACTTTTATTATTTCCACCCGAACACCACATCCTCCAGCAATGCAGCTACCAACAGCTGGTGAAGATGAAGGGCTTTCCACCTCTACTGGTATGTGCAGTGCTGCACACTATGATGGTATTTCATTTTCACATTTAATAACTTTGTATTATTTTTTTTCCCTCACGTAATCTGTAGCAACATTTAGGTGCCACTGCTGATGCCATTGTGGAAGTGCAAAGGTATATGCATGAAACACACATCCCCAGAGCTGAAAATCCACTGACATATTGGAGAACACACAAAACACTTTACCCAAACCTGTTTGTCCTTGCACAAAGGTTTTTATGTACACTGGCTTTTTCAGTTCCTTGTGAGCGAGTATTTTCAAAGGCAGGAGAAGTGGTTTCAAAGAAAAGAAACCGACTAACTCCAAAGGCAGTGGAACAGATACTGTTTTTAAATAAAAATAATTAATCCCACCTCCCAAGTTACACCAAGCATTCAACCCCCATGTGGCACACAAGCATATCCATATTCATCAAAAATATTGATCATGAAATTCATGAAAAACACTTCAACAGCACTATATTCATTAATGTTCAACAGCACTATATTCATAAATGTTCATTTAATGTTTAATGTCATAACAGAACATACAAACTTTAATATGAGCGAAAGAGTATAACAATGCGCACTAGAATTAGGTCATAATATTCAGTCATAACATAAGTGCCATTGTGACATATTCATTAAGACGCCAGAATTGCAATTTAGTGACTGGGGTTCAGTTCTTGTTATGAACTTAAAAAAGTTGCGTTCATTAGCCTAGAGACAAAATATCACAATGTGTTAGTAGCCTGCTATTAGGCTTAAAGATGGAGCTAGTGCATGAAACATTTGCATGAAACATTTTTGAACCACACAGCACACCGTTTGTGTATTCACATTTTTAGTTTCTTGTGTTGTGTTGACCAGTAGGTGTCCCCACTGTGCATTTGAAGCCTCGAGAAATGAATCACTTTTCAACACATTTGGCTGGAAGGCTTCATGGCGTTATGAAGCTTCATCTCGCCATCACTAGTGCAGAGCACCGGCGAGAATGAAGCCTATCAAGAGGGGGCCGGTGGGGCCAACAGGACCCTTTCTTTTGCCACCCCTTACCCCCCCTCCGCCCTTGGGGTGGTTGTGTTGGCCTTAAATTAAAGTCTGTAATTGTGTGCTTTAATCAAGTCTAAATTGTTTCACTAGAAATTTCAAAGTGTGGAGCAGTGGGGCAAATAAAAAATGTGTTTATAGAGGGGGTGAACTGTCATGTCCTGGGAAGCGGCTGCTAGAGGCTGCCAAAAGATTAAGTTTGGTTGAAGACTAGTTTTTCGCCTAGTGAAATTTTACTTTTATCCTTTTATGTCTAGAAACCAGTAAAGATTTAACTTTAGAAATGTGTGGGGTAAAGGTCCCTAGCCATTGTTTTATATATATATATATATATATATATATTTTTTATTTTTTATTTTTTTCAAACTGGGACAATCTATGGCTTATTACAATATAAAAATATGTGCTTATTTCCAGACGAAATTTGAATTTGACCTTCCTTGGTATCATTACTGCTAAAGAAGTTGTTCAGATGACCTCTAGAATGCAGTCAAACACTTTCTCCCCAACAGTTACAAACATATGACACAACACCATTATAAAAACAATGTAATATAGCAACAGAATAAAAATAAATATATATTTATTGTATAGAAATACAGTAGGAAAAATTATGACAATTATGACGAATATGTTACACTGAATTCAACAACAAGCATGTGGACCATCGCGGAAGTGAACACATTTTATTTGCGCCTAAAGTAAATAATATGGATGTTTTATGGAGTTTCAGCAGTGTGTTTTTTGTGGAAAACCTTTTTAAATTGACTCTTTTTTGTGCACATGCTTACTCTGGAATAATTTATTGCACCAACACGGGACATAGACGATCGTATAGAGTAAGTCTTCTTGATTTCAGTGATATGTGTGTCATGCATGTTTGTCACTCCTGTCACGAGTTATTAGTCTGAGACTAAAGGCTACAAAAGTGAATGCAAAATGTTTTCATGGAGTTCAAAAGGTTAAGGGGTTTATGTTTCAATGTTCAGGTGTGGGTCAACCGACATGCTGAGTTATTTTGTGCACTTCTCCAGTCTCCTGTTGGTTTGAGTGTGCTGAGTTTTGTTTCTGGCCCTCGTGCCTCTTTGTTTGGTTTTGGAAAAATAAAAGTTATTTGAAATGGAGGTCTGCATTTGTGCCTGCTCTCATTTGGGAGAAGAGGGAGAACGTGACAGAATCTTGAATCTTGAATCTTGAATGATGGTGTTTTGTGATTTGTATGTTTATTTTCCAGAGCAGCTTCCAAATGCTTGGATTCCTGTAATACTTTTATGTATCCCATTGTCTTGATTATGTTTTTGTGACATTTAGGTTTTAGAATTTGTTTTTTATTTCTCACCAGTCAAATTGTTGAAGCTCATTGGCTATTCTCTTTCTTTAGACAACAATTTGTTCATCAGGTCACTCCGTTTCTAGTAGCTGCTTTTTAGCTGTTCTCTTTCTTCAGTCATGTTTCTGATACTGATTGAGAGGGTCTCATTCTCTGCTCTCAAAGAATGGGACAAACAGTTGTTCTCCTTTTTCACATGACCATCTGGATTGAGAAAACACAACACCTTTCTTCACTAGCTTCACAACAGAGACTTACTTTGCTTTTTACACAGAAACACATACAGAAATATTATTCCAATTAAATAATGTTACTCCTGTCGCGATTGTTACGTCCCAGGACTGGCTCAAAGCTGAATATTAAGGATTATGTGCACCGAAACACGGAGAGGAGAAGAATCAAGACCTCCACACACTATTTACATGGGTTTATCTATATACAACACAAAGACAATAAATACGCTATGCATAGCTATATACACAACACAACATTCTAGGCTGGGACTGTTGACAACACCAACGAAAAGAAATAAACAAAAGCTCTCTAAACCTACCTAAAAACCAAAACTAACTCTAACCAAAAATATAAGGGTGGTGTCTGCCTCTGACTAGTGAATCTAAAACAAAGTTTCCTACGTGGTGCGATGTGTGTGCACAAACGAAACACCTAAACTGTCCCAACCTAGAAGGAACGAAGAAAACCAGCTGAACAGAGCAAGCGTATTTTCTACAAATAAGTTTTAAGAACAAACCACAAAATGACTACACCACAACAAGGCAACGAAAACCACGAACAGGTCGTCCTCTCTGTGAGGGAAGGAGTCTGCCTATCCCTCCTGTCCGTTGCGTCTTTCTGGCCTTTAAGGTGGGAAGGCGGGACATCAGGCGACCAAGCATCCAATCCCGGCTCGTAGCTTCGATCGGCCAAGCAGTAGGACGCCAGAGGCGGGACTTCGCTGAAGTGGCCAACCACAAACCCCGTTCGCAGAGCCACCTATAGTGGAGTTAGAGAGAGAGAGAGAGAGAGAGAGAGAGACAAAACGCTACATGCCACAACCCAAACGAGCAACTACACGGACTTACCTGCAACCCAAACGAGCAACTAGACGGACCGTGAAAGAGCGTCCGTAAACACACTGTCCGACCCTTTCTTAGGCAGACATTATAATTTTGCATTAACAAAGCCCACCGCATGAATCTTTGGTTGTGGTTATACATCTGTGAAAGGAAAGTCAAAGGGTTGTGATCCATATATACAACAACCGGCTGCGAACTAGACCCAACATAAACCTCAAAATGCTGGAGAGCCATCAACAACGCAAGGGTTTCCTTCTCAATAGTAGAATAGCGTAATTGATGTTTATTAAATTTCCTTGAAAAATAGCAAATGGGATGTTCAATGCCGGCAGCGTCATCCTGCAGCAACACCACCCCTGCCCCAACAGAGCTGGCATCCACTTCCAGCTTAAATGGTTTGATGAAATCAGGTGCGCGCAGTACAGGAGCGCCAGTCAACAATGATTTGACACAGTCAAACGTGTATTGACAATTGGCCGACCAAACGAAAGGTTGAGACGGACTCAAGAGCGTAGTAAGTGGTGCAACACTTTGAAATCTGTGGCTCTTGTTCCCTTTGTCTTCTTAATTTATTGCAGAGTCACGTCTCTTTGGTGCACACCGCCACCTACTGTACAGGAGTGTGCAAGGGGACTCAGCAGACTTGTTCCTTTGTCACTGATGCGCACCATCACCAGCGTGCCTTTGAGAAAACGTCTGCGTGCCAACTGTGGCAGGCGGGCTCAGTGTTGCTGACCCGTGTAGCATCGTTTTAACCCGTTTAGCTTTCACCCCCTATTTTGGCAGCCATCTTGTGTGTTCTGC
>JBBPCX010067228.1:0-13533 GCA_037974365.1 Hydrocynus forskahlii | reverse complement strand
GTTATAGAGTCTGATGGCTGGGTGTGTGATGGGGAGGAGTTATAGAGTCTGATGGGTGGGTGTGTGGTGGGGGGAGTTATAGAGTCTGATGGGTGGGTGTGTGGTGGGGGGAGTTATAGAGTCTGATGGCTGGGTGTCTTACAGTGGGTGGAGTTACAGAGTCTGATGGGTGTGTATATGATAGGGGAGGAGTTATAGAGTCTAAAGGGGGCGTGTGACAGTAGAAGGAGTTATAGAGTCTGATGGGTGGGTGGGTGACAGTAGGAGGAGTTATAGAGTCTGATGGATGGATGTGTGACAGTGGATCGAGTTATAGAGTCTGATGGGTGTGTGTGTGATGGGGCCGAGTTATAGAGTCTGATGGGTGGGAGTGTGACAGTGGGTGGAATTATAGAGTCTGATGAGTGGGTGTGTGACAGGGGAGGAGTTATAGAGTCTGATAAGTGGGTGTGTGATGGGGAGGAGTTGTAGAGTTTGATGGGTGTGTAACAGGGGAGGAGTTATAGAGTCTGATGGGTAGGTGTGTGACAGTGGGTGGAGTTATAGAGTCTGATGGGTGGGTGTGTGACAGTGGGTGGAATTATAGAGTCTGATGGGTGGGTGTGTGATGGGGGGAGTTTTAGAGTCTGATGGGTGGGTGTGTGACAGGTGTAGGAGTTATAGAGTCTGATAAGTGGTTGTGTGTGATGGGGAGGAGTTGTAGAGTCTGATGGGTGTGTAACAGGGGAGGAGTTATAGAGTCTGATGGGTGTGTGTGTGATGGGGAGGAGTTATAGAGTCTGATGGGTGTGTGACAGGGGCAGGAGTTATAGAGTCTAATGGGTGTGGGGAGGATTTTCTGTGGTGTACAGTTCACAATACTGCCCTGTTCGACCACAATACTTGCATTGGATATAACAGTGCTAGAAAACACCAGACATTAAAGAGCTGTAGATCTTTTTTTCAGTCCAGTCCTGTGGACAACACCTGATCCAGCTCATGATAATTACCTGATAAGGTAATTACCTGATAAACTGGACCTGATCAGCTTGGGCAAGGAATAACTGAAACTGAGGAGGTCAGAGGGTCCCTAGAACTCGAATTAAAACCTGTACTGCTCACCATGCTATTTCTGTGATGACAGTAGCAGAGCACGGGGAATCTTCCACCCTGACGGAAGCGCGCCGCCTTCATGAGTGTGTCATCATCCACGGCATGGGGTACAATCACACAAGGTGGATATGACGGACACACTGAGAAATCTGAGTTGACTTTGCTTAACCTCCATCTGTCCCACTGCCCAAAACACACAAAGAGCAGAGATAAGAGAGAACAGTGACTTCACTTCTACAAAACAAAGGAAACAACAGCACTGTACAGACCTGTACAAATTGTGCAGACTTGACATCGGTTTTCAATTTCTATTCCTCATCCTCATAATAACACAAACAAACTAGTGCTGAGCACATTAGCGCATTATTTAGTGACAATTATTTTATCGCATGTTAACGCTGTTTTTTTTTAAATTATTTTGAAAGTTCCTTTTTCTGTGCTCGACCGCTTCACCTCACTTTAAAAGGGTCACTCGCTACTGACTGCTTCTGCTGCTCCCTGATAAAAGAAAAATGTTTCTGCTGGTACCTGTTCAGAAAAAAAGAAAACAGATGTATAAATGTGAACTTGCTGTTGCTCGGAAGGAGCCTGATATTCTGTTCTGATCGTGGCTCTGGATCGTGGGCGCAACTGTTCTGATGATTTATGCTGCCTTGTCGCAAAATGCTACTGTAGCACAAACTAACAGCAGAGTCTATAGATTCATGCTACCCTACCGAAAAATGCTCCCTTTAAGTTTATGCAGTTCATACAGTTTATAGTCAGTTCATAACACTGACAATGATGAGAAATAAACAGATAATATGCATAATCAGAGAAAAATGTATTTTATTTAATTTATTTACTTATTTACCGTGTATTGATTCATGCTGCCTTGTGGAAAATGCTACCTTAAAGCTCATTCATATAGCTGTACTTTTAAAATAAAAGTGCACAATACACTATTATTTAATTCATTATTGAATTTTGCTTATAACAATGAATCTCAGAAAATCATGCGATTAATCGCGATTAAAAATGTTAATCGTTGCCCGGCATTAAAACAAACAAATAAATAAATAAATAGAAAGATGTTGCGCTGTTTTCTACTTAGTAAATAATATGCTTTATCGTGTGATGATAACAGCCTAAGAGGTTCTGCTGCTGTGGTCCCTTTAGGGCCTTTAGTGTAAATAAACCTGACAGTTTGAACAACTGCTTGCTGCTTCCACATTAACACTTTGTGGATCCCTGAATTACACTGAATTAAATAATGATATATGTAAAATAAAAAAAAGTGATAAAGGTGCAATATTGGAAATAAAGCAGCCTTATAGAAGAGGAGAGGAATCAACTAAGAGTACAAAAAGGAGGGGGATGAGAAAAAACTGAGAGGACTAAAAGAAAAACAGAGTAAGAGAGTGGGTTGAGACAAGAGAGGGCAGAGGAAAGAATGCGAGAAGGAGCAGAGGAGGAGGGGTCATAGGATGAGTGCACACACACACACACACACACACACACACATGAACACACACACACACACACCCACACACACACCCACGCGAACACACACACAGACACACACACACACACACACACACGCGAACACACAGACACAAACACACACTTAAACTGCAAGAGTATTACTCAGTAATTACAGGTGAAGAATAAGTAAGTGATGTTGATATGAGGTTAAAGCACTGGGAGTTCTATTCTTGTCAACAGACAGAATAAACTCAGCCACCCACAAACAAAAGCACGAGCAGTCCTCCATAAAATGCTTCTTTTCCTGTGAACGCACCAGCACACTCATTCACTTCCTGTGCCAGGCCGAAGGCTTCCTGTTTGTCTTCCTTTAGGGTTATGAAACCAGAATGACTGAAATCATTTGTGCACGGCTCAAAAATATTCAAACGTTTGTCATTTGTCCTATTTTTTGCTGTTATGGTACACAGTAATAACTCATACAGTGTTTACTGTACTACAAACTAGACACAAGGAGGTATTTCAACATGCTTTAATTAAGCTTTTTGGTAAATAAGTTACTAAAAAATAAATAATACACTAATATCTATTTGTAAGTTATGTGCCTCCAGATTTGATCACCGCTAACATTATTCTGGATGTTAGAATTGTTCTGCATCTTTTCTCCATTTGCATAACATGGGTGTTGGATATGACAGTATATCTTGGTGTGTGTATGTGTGGGAGGTTTAAATGGGGTACATTCGCTCACCAGTCTCTCTGTTTGTGCGTAGTCTTGCTCTGGGGAGGAGAGACCCCAAGGGTCACTCAGGCTGAGCTCACGTGGCCGATGGAAGAATGGATACATTTCTCTCACACTCTCCAGGGAGGAAAGAGCCTGAAGAAAGACACACACACACCATCAGCCTATAGAAGTCACAGTTATGGGCAGACCATTGAAGACAATGGAATCATGTTATTAGCTCCTTGAACTGTAGGCTTATTGTACTGTAGGCTTATTGATTCCAAACTCTCCTGTCTCGGCATGTCCAAGTATAGTGTCGACTGCTCAATCGTGTTTTCTCCCTTTTTGTTTGAGGGGACTTTTCTCAATTTTCTGGCCAATTCTTTTGCCTCTGTCACACAATAACACCAACCCTGGAAGGGTGAAGGTTAGCACATGCTTCAAACTAAGATCTTCTGATGCACCATTTTGCCCCATTTAAATATATATAAATTTTCCTGTTTACACAAATTTCAACCATAAACTATATTATATTGTTATAGATAAACACAACACACAGTGTCACTGCTGCGAAGCACCATTGTTTTCCCCTTTAAACGAAGCCTCCACTTGCCATTGTTATGATGAAGGATATTTCCTTTTGTACCCTACTGGGATTTCCCACGACATCCCATTATTTATTTAGTTTCTTCTTTACATACCCAACTACATAAACAAATGCTATTAGTTGGATGTTCAGATAACCTCTCCCACTCCCCTGCATGCAAGGTTATGTTAATAAATCAGACCACAACAGCTGTTTTTCACATTATTACAGCTGAACATGATTTACTTGAATAGTTTAAAACTGAAAGAGAGCTGAAATGAGAATAACAAAATGGAGAATGCCTTGCACTGGTGTAAAAGGATGAATGACTTTACAGTTGGTCATATGAGGCAGTTGCATGCTCTTCAAAGGTTAGTATCCATTCCATGCACCTCTATAGAACTGGCGATGTTAAGACACTCTTCCATGCCGGGAATGTCAAGCTGGATAATGCGCAGGTCCTTGCACTTGATGATTATGGTACCTGATGAACCGGTCGTTCTGCGTATTAAACACAAAAACACAGACATAATCAGGTTGTGCTATGACTGTTCCCCTCTTAAGCAAAGTGCCTGAAACAGAACTGAAAATGAGGATGCAGAAAAGCTAGCGCGGCTGCTGCCACAGTGCAGATGTGAAAGTAAAAGGTTTATCTGCACCATCGTGGTCTGGTTTCCTAGACATACAGAATGAGTTTGGACCAGCTCAGAGCAACACTCTTTCTCCTTGCACAGAATAGCAGGAAGGCTAACACAGTGGTATCGTATGGCCCCTATTCTTAACTGCAAAACAATTTATGCATGCTATGAGACACAGGCATCCATGAGAGCATTTTAAAGATAAAAAATAAACTTGAAAGGACGGCAGACATAGTCAGCAGGCTCTGTGACACATGAAGAAGAAATATCCGCTGCAGCAACAGTCATGTGTCTGCAAACTCAATGGTAAAAGCAACATCCACTGAAGCAAAAAGCTGACAAAAGCAGTCCACTTTGTGTTCTCCTTGTAAGGCAAGACGTAAACAAGGATTGCAACGCTGCTCAGACTAGAAGTTGCCCTTTAAAGTGACAGTTCTGCCAAAAAATCAAGCTTACACGAGTTTCCCCTTTGTTCAGCCAAGACACTGTTTGGTTCTGAATACCATTAGCTTGTATAAGTCACAGTTATGGACAGACTGTTGGAGATAAACTCATGTTATTAATCTGTAGGCTAAGCCCTTAATCTGAAGGCTAATTACAGCAGATTCTAAACATTCCCATCGGTGCCCTTCTTGGCTGCTCAACAATACAGTACTGTACAAAAATCTTAGGCAAAAACAGAACTGTAAAAGTAATATTTAACCACTGTGAGTGACAGTGAGTGTTTTTATCACATTATTAATACTAAATATAGTACACACAATTAAAAAGAATAAATACAAATAACATTATATGGTAAATACATATAATGGTGTTCTCTTTACCTGCTCACAAAATATCAACTACCTTTTTACAAATAAAACAAATCTTTCTTGATTGTTTGTATTAATTCTAATATTAACTTTGCTAGCAGAAAGACAGTCTCTCACATGCTGGGATAGATGGCTTTAAACAACTTGGATTGGTGCCTCAGACCTTTACACTGTACTGTACTTCAGCCCCTTTTTAGATTCACATTTGTATTTTCACTATTTTGTGCCCAATGTAGTTACTACACAGGTTGTTAAGAAATCTCTAACAGACTTGCTTGAGTGGCTTCTGACATTGTATGACACAATGCTATCTATAAAAATGGACAAAAATACAATTTGGCCACAATTTGGGCTTCGAAACTATTACTAAGATTACTACTGTTTACCTATTTTTTATTTTTACATTTTTACATAAAATCGTAGAGTCATTTAGTGTTAGACAACACATAAGCAAGTATATTTGAGAACTAAACAAATAGTCTGAGAAAGTGTGTGATGATTTATAAACATTACTTGTCATTTCTAAGTATTACTTGTCAGTTCCCTGAACACATTTAGAGTAACTGACTCAGGCCTGACCTCAACCACAATATACAAATAGTTATTAGATGGGCAGGAAAGGGCAACTTCTCTCTGCACTCGCAGTGCTTTGCTCTCCAAAGATGGTAACATGAGCGCAAACATGGTTTAGTGCTGGATCAAACCTTTCGCTCGGGCCAGCTTTGGAGCGCTGGGGGTATCCTAGTAGATTCTCAACACTAATACAGAGAGAGTGATGGACAAAACATTAATGCACAAGGTTAATTACTTCTTGGACAGGATTGTCATATTGTAATTAGTACACAGAAACACAACAGTTATATACAGCTGAAACAGTCTTTGGTCAGTCTATCAGAAGCCCCTCCCTTTCCTACAGGTCTACAGGAACCGTGCTGTACGTGAACTGTATTGTGATGTTATGCAAATTCTAGCACACTTGGATATTCCAGTGTATCTCAGTCTGGCAACAGAGGTTCTGACACAATTCTCTCCTCACAGTTTATGAACAGCCACCGTCCCAAAACCACGTCCATGGAGTCGAACCAGCGGAAAGTCAGAGCCACTTTTGTAATTTTGCTCTTTTATTACTTATAGTCTTGTTTGATTTATTTTTTTCTCTCTGCATTGATTAGCCGCATGATGAAAACCGAACCCAGACAACTTGTCAGTGATGTCCTGGAACACCTTCATGTTTCTCAGTGTTAAAGATAAATTTGTTAGTGTCACACAAAGCTCCCACTGAAATGTATCTTCAGCCAAAACAGACAGTAGTGCTAGTACTTTGTCGACTTCCCAGTTATTAGTTTTTTATCTCCAATGTTTTTTGGTTTTTTTTGCATGGACTGTAAAAAATTGCCTCTTTCCACATTGTGGTGAAACATTTTGACCAGTCAGAAAGCAGTGACACAGTCAACTCAGACGTGGCCCACTTTTAGCCCTGCCATCGAGCAGCTTTGGTAGGTTTGGGTACGGGATGCTTTATCTATTATGGAGAAAGATTTGTTCACAGTACAGCGTAGTTCCTTATGCCTTGTAGGTCCACCTTGCTGGTGTTCAGTTAGATTCTGCCGATGGAGAATTGATGACACCCATCCCTTTAAACCCCTCACAAGTGGACAATTTTTGGTGGTGGACAGGTGGTGACCCTGATGTTTGTAAAAAATAATGACCAATTATAAACAGAGAAGATGATCAATTGGGTGATCAATTGTGCAGCGACAGATGAGCTACAGTAACTGTTGTCCCACATAGTGGACCTATTAGGTGGGTGGAGGTTTAATAGTAATTTAATCAAATGACTGGTGAGTGTACTAAACAGATAAAAGCCCTCAAACAGCATGTCTTACCTGTTGGTTGATTATTTCAACAAGCAAGCCAAGACAAACATCCATGCCCAAATCTAATTAACATTTGCATTTCTAAAGCAACAGATGGCTTAGAAATGTGTACTGCAGGCACAGGCCATGAGTAAACACTGGAAGGCTTCCGTGAATGAGGACCTGAGTTGGCTGTATTGGAGGTAATACAACTAACTACAACTATGAAAATGTTTATCACTGTAATTAGAATGATATTAAAATGCTGAGAGTAGGACTAGATTTTCCAGTGTATAAACACTAGCTGTAATGACTGTTCACCTGGGTGTGTTCTGCTAGTAGAGAAACAGATGGTAGGTGATGATAGAGAGTGTGTCTTGTATCTCCCTGAGTAAATTTAAAACCAAAACCACGTAGGGACAATAGGCCTGGTCCAATAGACATCCCACATCTAGACTTTAACTTTGTAGGGCTGCAAAATATTTCGTCAGCTAACGGTCTCTGCAACACTAATGCTTCAGCAGACCAAGACATTCTGGACATCGCCATGCTTCCAACTTTGTGGACCCAGTTTTGGGAAGAACATTTTCTATTCCAGCATGACTGTGCCCCAGTGCACAAAGCAAGCTCCATAAAGGCATGGCTGGAGGAGTTCAGTGTGGAAGAACTTGACTGGCCGCCACAGAGCCCTGACCTCAACCCCATCCAACACCTTTGGAACACAAAGGTGGAAAGCCTTCCACAAGATTGTTGGAAAAAGCCTTCCAAGAAGAGTGGAAGCTGTTATAGCCGCAAAGAGGGGACCTCCATATAAAAGTCCCAATACTTTTGTCGATACACAGTATATTTAAATGTGATTGTTTTGTGACATCACAAAAGCTAGTATCTGAAAATGAGCTGTTTCAGTAGCTTATTTTCCAAATATGTACTATATGGGGGTGAGCATAACATTTGAAACAATATTTACAGACTTTAAGCCTTTTTAATTCCAGAAGAGTGATGACATTGGACATTCGATGTATTGAAAGTAATCACATTCGCAACATGTAGCAGAAAAATCGCAATACTGATATTTTGTCCATATCGTGCAGGCCCCTAACTGTTCTCTAAACTGTTTCAAACTTGACTTTTATAGCCCTGTTATGAAATAAAACAAAACATGTTCCTCTCACCTCTTTTCGACTGCATCCACGTTCCTGAGGAGGAGTAGAAGCTGCCATTTACTCTCTTCCTTTCTGTCAGAGAAGAGGAGGTGGTGGCCGGTCACACACAGGGTTCCCCTGACCGGGGGGGTACTAAAAGGCAATTTTAAGACCACATCTTCCACATTAGCAGTTTTAATGAGCTCAGAAAACTCCATTCTGTTCTGAGGGAAGAAAGGGAGAAGTTCTCACTACCTTCCTCTGACCCACTGCCTAGCAACGGTGCGCACCGCCCCCTTTATTCCCCACCCACCCGTTCTCAACAAGTCCAGCCTACCGCACTGTAGTGCATTGTTATTGGTTAATAACTCAGACTGATAAAGCAGTGAGCCAATCAAACAACGAAACAACGGTCGCTTTGGGTCAACCTGGTTTCAACCCTAAAACCAAAAAGGAAAGTAAAACTCTGGCTGTGTCCCAAACTACCTACTGTCTCACTAGATAGTCTGTAAAATCAGACCACAATTGCTTTCAGTAATGTAGTCTGTAAAGTATATAATGTAGTCTGTAAAGTAACTTACTTGAAACTAAAACTTTGAAGAGCCCAAAAACTGAAAGAAAAAGAAAATGCAAACATTAAAAGTAACAAAAAGACTAAAAATGGAAAAAAAAGTATAACGATGGCTGGAATTAAATCTTAAATATGCAAATAAACAGTAGAAAAAGAAGCAAAGCATACATATAAATAAATACATTCTAGAAAAATAAATTCTAAAAAATAAATTATAGTAAGTCTGACTAGAAGATATTATAAAGTGAAGTGAAGATATAAAGAGAAACGCAAAAACAAAACACAGTATCATTATTTATTGTCTAGCGGCTTTGGGGGCGGGTCCTGCCGGAATACGGGTGGTAAAAGAAATAAAGACACCAGCTGTCCTGGAGCCGTATAAGGTGCAGCTTCGATTGCTGTGAGAAAAAAAAAACATTTGGTAGTACATTGACTCACATGAAGCAAAATCCTGGATCAGACAGGTGTGTCTGTTTGGGACACTGATAAGGGGGGAGATTATTAGTCACTTTCGGTTTCCCTGGGCTGATCTCCGAACAGCCTGCAGAAGGAGGAAATACAGAGTTTCACAAGACTGGAGAGCCTCAGAGCGGTTTCAGTACTCTGACATGTTTTAGTGTTTAACTGCACCACCCTGGGCTTGTTTACTTGCACCACCCTGGGCCTGATCTTAACAGGCTAAACGTGCTGGACTATAGAAAGGGAACACGTAGACTATATAGCTTCTCTGGACCAATAACAACAACAACAACAATAATAATAACAACAACAACAATGATGATAACGCAATAAAGTAAAATTATTATTATTGATACCATTAGTACTACTACTACTGCTACTACTACTAATAATAATAATGACAATAATAACAGTAATAAATCATAACAACAAAAAATCTTAAATGCAGAAGAATGTCTCTCACCCGTCCAGCGGCTTGCAGTTCTAATCGTAACCAGCAGGTGGTTACGATTTCACCTCTGAAACACATTTTAATGTAAAAATAATAAGGACGATGATAATACTACAGATACTACTACTATAATAATTATAATAACAATAATAAAAATATGAAGAACTATTATTATTATTATTATTATTATTATTATTATTATATGAATAAGCCCTCTAGTGTCCTAGTATATTTGAGACCGCCATGACGGAAACACACAATGAAAAGTAAGGTAAAAATAAATGAAAAAAAAAATTGAAATTAAACCTACCTTTTATTTTGATCCAGTAGGATCATAATTTGGCCTTGGTGCTTTGCTTAAAAACCGTATTTTAATTAAAAGCGTAGAGGACTGAAAAAGTTTTGCAGTTCCACACTTTAACCAGCAGATGGAGACATTGACGAATAAACTACACACTGTATCCACACCTGACAACAGATATTAAAGGCGAATTGCCCTGATTTTACAATATTTTTTTGTAATTCAAACATTAAGATTTGACCAATGGCATTTATGATCCATGCTATTGCATTATGTATAGTCTTCTTTTATAAAGTAGTTGTATCTGAAAAAATACTTAAAACACCCTCCACAATATACATTTTTAAAAAATTGTCTGAGCAAAACCCGTTCTCAAAGCAACTGTAAAACAAAGCCAGTGTATTAATAAGCATTTACTGTAAATACAGTTCTGTGAGGGAGTTTTGGACGCATTGAACACTTCTTGACATCTGGTTCCATTCACCACTACTATAAATAGCTCTTACTTAGTAAGTTTCTCTAGGACAGACCATTTAAAATTGAACCACTCTGTATGACCTAGTTTACATCTTAATAGGCGTCAGAACACAGAGTGCATCCCATCTGCCGACTGGTCAGAGTGCCCATGCTGACCCCTGTTGAAAGTGTCAACAGAGGGCAAGTGAGTATCAGAATTGGACCATGGAGAAATGGGAGATGGTGGAATCATGTTTGACCGACATCTCATGGACAGCAGGGTGTGTGTGTGTGTGTATGTGTGGTGGTTGTGTGTGTGTGTATGTGTGGTGGTGGTGTGTGTGTGTGTGTGTGTGTGTGTGTGTGTGTGTGTCACTAACCTATGGAAGAGATGGCTCCAGTATGCTCTAAGGGAATAAGGCCGTGTGATGCTCTGGGCAGCATTCTGCTGGGAAACTCTGGGTCCTGCATTCATGTGGTTGGTATTTCAATATGTACCATCTACTTAAACATCACTGTAGATCAAGTTCACCCCTGCATGGTGATAGTATTCTCCAATGCCAGTGGCCTCTTTCAGCAGGATAATCACTGTCACACTGCAAACACTGTACATTGAACAGGAACATTGAGGACCCTCACAAAGAGTTCAAGGTGTTAACCTGATCTCCAGATTCCACAGATCTCATTTGGATTGAGCATCTGTGGTAGGTGCTGGACAAACTAGTCTGATCCATGGAGGACCCTCCCCACAAGAGGGATTATTTGAATTCACTGAACTTCTGATAATAAGATAACAGAAAAATAATCTCTGTTTACGGTGCGTTATTTATATTTATTACTTACATTACTTACATAATGTACATAATGTACATTACATTATTAATTATTACTTACACTTATATTTACTGTTATTACTGGAGGTTAAAATGTCTAAACGATGTAAAGTAACCTGGTTTAAAAGCATTTTACAGTGAACTGCATCAATGTGACATGACGTCAAAAAAAGGGCTATAACAGAGCTCCCTAATATCTGAAGCAGTGTCCCGTAATATTGTCCCATGTCTTATAATAATGCAATGCTCCATTCTACCATATTAGCACTGCATGGGCTTCTGTCACGTGGGAAGATGAGGTGTGGAGGCAGGATGTATGAGCAAGTTTTAACAAACTTTACTAAAGGAAACTGAACACACATTAAATCCAGGAAACTGCTATAATGTGAGCGAAATACTCACAGGATTTAACACAAGACAAATTATGCAAACCAGACAAAGCGCACTGAAACAACTGGGAGAGTCAATTTATACACCTAGCAGAACTAGAAACACCCGGGACAGGAGGGGTAATGAAGTAGAGACAGGTGATAACACTAACAAGGAGGGGGGCGCGAGCAGAGCCAAGGAGATCAAACAACCACAAACACATGTAATGGAAAGCACATGGTTAAGTACTTAGGAAAGAAAACAGGGATGGAAAACAGACCAGGAAGCCACACTTATGACTTAACACTCTTATAACACACTTAACACTCTTATAACACACTGTCCTAAAAACACTGTCACCCAGCTGCTCATTCATATCATCTTAACGTCACAGTGACCGGCCAGCCTGTCCCAGAGGAAGACTTTCCTGCTCAGTCTTTTCTTTGTCTGATTATGTGGAGATTATTTAAGTCTGATTTGTTTCTCTTAAACACCCCTTTAAGGAGCAAAAGTAAAAATCAACTTATAACAGAAGTTACTGTGCTGTTCTCATCTGGCCTCTCAGTTTTCTTCTCTTTAACAACCTCAAGGATCAAAACTATCTGACTTTGGTAGTTCAGACTTGAATTTGACCACTAAGACAAATTTCAGATATTGTACAGGAGACAACCAGGTTTTCATTTGGATCTAACAGTTTATCTGAAGATCTGATTATCTGGGGTTGAGGTCAGGACTCTGTGTGGGCGAGTCAAGTTCTTCCACACCAAACGAATCCATCATGTCTTTATGTAACTTGCTTTGTGCACTTCCCCAAACTGTGTCCACAAAGTTGGAAGCATGGCGTTGTCCAGAAGTATTAACATTGTCCTTCACTGGAAGTAAGGGGTCTAGCCCAGACCTTGAAGAACACACACACATACAATACATATATATATAAATATATGAGTGTGTGTAGTATATATAAGAGTTTTCTGTTAGCTCTCTTCATGTGTATATACACATCTTGTGTGTGTGTGTGTGTGTGTAGTTAAAATGTATGTCAGTGTAACTGTGGGTTAACACAGTATACCCAAATTCAGCTCTGGGGACCCCCATCAATTGCACCCTCACTCACACCTGACCCAGCCCGAGAGGACCTGAGGACCTGTGCTCAGCCAGGTGTGCTGGATGGAGGGGAATCCCAGAGAAAGTGCAGGGGTTCCCCACGACCAGGACCCACGGAACCACGCCCCCTGGCCAATGGGGCGCGAGCAGGAGCCGCGCGCCGCCGTATAAAGGCTCCGGAGCCGCCGGACTCTGGCGATCATGATGGAGTTCAGGGAGCGGACCAGCTCGGAAGAGGGAGAAGCGGAGGATCTGGACAGCGTGAAGGCTCTCACGGCCAAGCTGAACCTGGAGACCCGCCGGCCCTCCTACGTGGAGTGGAGGGAGAGGCTCCGGAGCCGCGCGGAGGGGGGCGGGGGCGGGAGCGTGGAAGCGCCCGGGGAAACCAGCACCATCTGCGGCTTCAGCACCATGGACCAGGCGCTGGAGTGGCTCCGGAGCGAGCTGGTGAGGGAACCTCTGTTATTAGAGCACAAAACTCAACACACCCCGTCTTTAAAGTCGCGTTTTCAATTAAAAAAAAGCTTGAAACACTGGGCTGTTCTAGAACTTTTGACCGGTAGTGTACATGTAACATGAATGCGACATGTTCTCATATAGTGTAGGTAGCTAATACATTTATATATATATATATATATATGTGTTATATTGGGTATATTAAATTAACGGGAGCAA
>JBBPCX010067227.1:0-13536 GCA_037974365.1 Hydrocynus forskahlii | reverse complement strand
TAAATAAAATAAAAAAATAAAAAAAAAATTAAAAAAAAAAAAAAAAATATATATATATATATATATATATATATATATATATTATTCTAATAACCCATTCCAGTCCTCGCAGAATCATTCTGCCTCCATCATTTTCCTCCTCCCCCAACCTCACAGTCAGAGACCAGAAGGTGTAAGATGATAATGGATATTTTCTAGTAAGAGCTGACTCTTGTTCTCACAGAGGGCTCTAACACTTTGCTTGGCAGTGCTCAATCAATACTATTTCAACTGATATCTCCATAGCGCAGCAATTAAGGAGCGAGTATGGCCATGGCCTTTCAGCATAAAGTCGCTCCAGCCTTTTGTTACATAGTGATATTGACAAATCAGACCTATTAATAGAATAAACTGCACTTATTCTGTGTTTATAAATTGTGGGTGCTATCATTAGGAGGATGCATTTGGCTTCTCATCCTTCAAAACCCTGTGCAGCTCCAATGACACATATAAGCATAAAAGTGACATATATAAACTCATGGCATACTATCAGTCGACTCTTTATTATTAACACGCTTTATGAAGACATTTCACAAGCCATTAAAACTTTATTGTTATCAGTGCAAGCTCAGTGGGAATTGTATCTCTTTAATGAGTAAACACGGGCACACAAATGAATCTTTGATTTACATGAAATATTGGAACAGCAGAATGACAAATGAACTCAGTAAATCTGTTGTTTGTCGTCAGTATGGGCTGTTTAGTTAGGTTCATCAGGCATGCGATTAGATCATTAGACGACACCTACACATAAATCATGCTCACCTTCATGTGAAATAAAAAAAGATCAACGAACGCTATTAGTGAACAATGAGTCATGTCCGCACACTCTAGCAGGGAGAGAATGTGAGTTTGAAAAAGACTCTTTTTGATAATAATCACAGGATGCATCAAAATAGGATGAGAGAAATGCAAAGAGGCATTACTATCCTCTTTAAATTCCAAGCCTTTGTTCTTCATCCCAGTTTTAATTTTCAAGAAATGTTTACAGAACAGACCTTGTGTCAATGTTAAACAGCCGCCTAAATAGGAGAGTTGGCTGTTTTTAACTGTCCGCCCCAGTAATCTTGCTACAGCTAAGGACACTCCATATTCATGCTATTTAGTGCCACCTATGAGCAAGCCTCCTTAGGATGTCCCTTCTCTCCAGACACCTCTTAGCTGTAGGGGTTGGGAACGTGCTCCCTCTGGACATCACCTGGCCTGCCTCAGGGGCCAGTGTTACAAAAACAAACTCCTGCTCATGCCGCTTCATCTGCACCAAGGCATCTCCGGCCAGCCTGCAGGCGGGCAAATTCGAAGAGACACACACACAAAGCCTTCTGCTTTCTTTAAATCTACATCCGCACCACATTAGAGTGCCACTGCAAAGCAAAAACTGCCAAGGCTCTGAAGTGTATTATTGCATGAAAGGCAACACATAAGGGCCGACAGGCTAAATTTTGGAGATAAGTTTTGATGCTCAAGCTGCATCTAAGGCTGACTTAATCAGTGCAGTGTGAAACGGCAATGTAAACAAAGCAGTTGTTTAAACACCATCAGGATTACTATAAATGAACAAACAATTCTGCATTAGCAAGGCCACTGCCTCCTACTGACACATGTGCTGTCACCTATGCTAAGGTATCTGTAAAGATTGTGCAAGTTCTAGCAATAAACACTAAATTGAAGGCATGTCACTTGAGTTGGTCATTCACAAAACATTGAAAGTCAGCAAATGAAAGGATTGGTCAAGGGTATATGGAGTGTGTTCTGAAGGGTTTGGTATTTGGAATGTTCCATAAGGGTTGGTCAGTTATATCTGGTGTGTGTTCCCTCAGGAATATGACAGTTAGGGTTTGTTAGAACTTGTCACTTAATACTGGTTAATTAAAACCTTCAAAAACACAAATCATCACAGAACTACTGTCCTTGATGTAAACAGAGATGAGAGATTTTAACTAGCAACAAAAATGGCAGTTTTGACGAGTAACACATGCCAAGCCCGTGCTCTTCTAATGTAAGAAACACATATTCCAAAGACATGAAATTTTATTATTTCATGCACTGTACTCCTCTGCCATGTTCACATTATTCCTCTTCCTGTGACTCACTGCTTCCTCATTGAGCAGAGAGAGGGTGAGAGAGAGAGAGAAACACAGAGAGAGAGAGGCAGAAAACGCTCTGAGGGGATCAGCTCTAAAAATAAAGTGGATGAGGCTTGATTAGCATACCCTCACATATAGTACTTCCTGCCCTCTTGCTGATGCCAACGTCTCAGCAGACAGAAGGTAGCAGATTGAAAATCTCCAGACTCACCATAGCTTTGCAGTCTGTGGCAAAATGCAGTGTTACCCTCTATGTCCTCCATGTAATCAGTGCCGTGACCTCCCCTATGTCGTTCTTGATGTTTGAGGGAGAAACTTTGTATAGCAGGCAAAAAAGTGGCTTTGTTCCACATTGTCATGGTTCATTATTTTAAGCTAACTTCCATCATTCACGGGCATTTGAAAAGATCACCCCAACAAAAAAAGGTCAGTCTTTGACATAATTATGCCGTTAAATCATTCGGCTTCCAGATTCCAAAAAACGTGGGCACGAAGACGGAGAAGGTCAGAACCCTACACCATGAGAGAAAACCAAGGTGTAACCAGAACACTATCTGCGAGTGGAAAGATTGTGCAATCTTATAATTTCTTGTATGGTTGAACTGGCCTGAATAATGATAAGCTTAAACCCTTGTGTGTTCACCGTTTCCATAGGAACAATATCCAACAAGGCAGATATCATGATTCTCATGCAGCAGTGATGTGAAAGACAAGAACATCTAACAGGATATGATGAAAAAAGCAAATGTGTAAATATGTGTTTTGGCATTTGTTCCTTCATGTTCTTCAGAAGGTGTAAAACATGAAATGGAATTAAAAATGATAGAGGCATGATGGGAAAGTAGTGCTTTAATCATTATCGATCCCCTGTGACAAGACAAATGGATTGTATTAATAACCCAGAAACGACAAAAGATAACAGTGAAGCTTAAGGCTTACTAATATTATTTTGGCCATGGTCATATGTAACTAAAAACAAGGATCAAATGAGAAGACTCCACTTTTCTACTACACCACTGTGGACACAAATGAAATCAACTGTTCTGCACATGTAGATGTTAGTGACTGAAAAACTATAATTATCTAGGCAAACAAAATACCACAACCTCATATTCAAAAAGGTCTTGTATAAGCTAATTAGGGAGGAGATATTCACCTCTCCAATTTGCTGCACAACACTAGGGTCTACATCACCTGCTGCATTAGACAACATTAGGCATGATAGGACTTTGAAGTCTTAATGAATGCTGCCCTATTTCCATACCAGCTTATAGAGTAAAACTAAATAGTGGCATGTGCCATTAATGGCATAGGCACTCCCACAGACCGCCAAAAAAACAAGACCGAATTAATAACACAGGAGAATGACCTTTTTAGCTTTATAAATCATAAGCAGCATTAGGGCAGCAAATGTGGAATGCCTGGCTTTGATAAACGATCTTTTCTAGGACTCTGAAGGTATATGGTTCCCTCGAGAGTGCATGGCACACACATCAGCAAACAGAATTCTGTTTGAGAGCTGCTGTCTATCTTGGCCCACGAATGGATTCTTTTCTTTGAGCTGGACAAACATTTCATCTCACACAGAAAAGCACTTCCCCAGGCCTTCTAATGAAACTATCACTCTTCCTCATTCATAATGTAGCTTTAACCCCTCCTCATTGGCGATGTGCATTCCATTGGAGGAATACATTGAGGAAAACAAGCAAAGGGAGTTCTTATAACAACGTCTCTGCGTTGCATTCATGCTTTGAATAAAACAGTTCAAACATCAGCCTATTCAGTGAAGTAATGACAGGCTATAATGGAGTCTAGACACTTGACACTTGTCTAGGCGAGTTGTTTTGATCATGCTATGGATCTGAGCTTTAACTCTAGAGACATATTATCGACTAGAGCTACACAGTATGGGCAGAATCAGCATTGAGATTATTCTGCTTCATAATGCGATTGTTGTTCAAGATATTAAAGGACCATATCATTACTTTTCTGATTATCATTATTTAAAAAGGGTTAATGTTGGTAAATATTGTTTCAAATGGTACGTTCACTTCCCCCATCGATACAGTCCATGTATGCAAATAAGCTAGAAAACCATCCCATTTTCCAGTCACTGTTTTTTGAGGTCACAAATCCAACACATATAAATATATTTCTTTTGGCTACAGCAGTTTAGTCCTGCCCAATTATACACTGATTTGCTTAAAATGAGACTTCAGTTGGAATACATGAGGACCTCATTTTATCAGAACATCCAGTTACTCACCTGGAGCTATGACTAGTCACTCTGTCAGATTTATTTTAATTGGTTAGAGGCTCATTCGCATATAGAAGCGTTCTGCGATATTAGATATTAGTGAAATATCAGTCTCTGCAGCTGGTGGCATACTGGTTATGGAGTTCACCCTGAGATCAGAAGGTTGTGGGTTTGAATCCCTGGACTGCTAGTGGCACCACAGAGGTACCCTTGAGCAAGGTACCATTCCCACACACAGCTCCCTGGACACCCCTCATTGGTGGCAGCCCACTGCTTTGCTTGGTGAATGGGTTAAATGCATAGAAAAGATTTCACCCTGTGTGCTCACACGTGACTATAAGGCGCCACTTTACTTTACTACACGAACAATTAGCAGACGATTTATTGTGCAGTCATATTATCAAAAAAACACTCAGACATCCATCTCTGAAGGGCAGTAAAGCTCCTACTGCTCTTTTGAAAAATGATCATTTCTCTCACTTATCACATACATATACAGTATTTATTTCTAGCATTTGATCACCTGCATAGACATGCATTTTTCACATTAACAGGAATGTGCCCTTTTGCAGCACTGATCAACAAAACAGCTTTGGCCCAGAAGCCATCATGCATTTTATTCAGTTCCATTTTTCATCGCAATTTGAAAATGGAAGCATTTACCCTGAGGACAAAGCCAATGGCAGGATAAATATTCATTTAGCACACCACTCTCCCAGTCAGTACAAACCCTGTATTTTACCAAACTGCAATGTGAGAGGGAGGTACTGTTTTTAAATACATTAAAATATATGGAGGATGAAGGAAAAGCAGATGCAGCAGCAGGACATTATACTCAATACCAGAAATTTGCAGTGCCTGTATGTGCATCAGGCTAAAAAAAAAACACCACACACAACAAAGTATGACCTTTGCTCCCATTATTGGATTTGTGTAAACCAGAACTTCAACTCCAAGTACTGAACAGTGATGCAACAGGTTCTGAACAGCATCCCACTTTTTATACAAATGTTTCTTCACTGCACAGAAGAAGTCAATTAATGATATCTGATCTAGAAAACTGCTTTGCCCAGAAAAATATAAGAAATCAAGATAACGTTCATGAGCACCTTAATTTATGTGACTTTCCAGTGGTAGTAGCTCTAAATTAACCATAGCTTTCACCCCCTATTTTGGCAGCCATCTTGGATTCTGAATTACAACTTTATAAAGCTCAGTACCGTCATATAATGTTATTACTGTTTGCGGTTGGACGCATTTCAAAGCTAAGACTCTGAAGTGTCATGTGCCAGAGAAGTAAAATATGTAAAGTTATTGCAAACAGAAAAACAGGATGAAAAACCGGAGTTTATGTATTCATGTGGGAAAAAAGTCATGTGAATGCAGCCATTCTTATTTTCCCTGTCCAAAATGTAGGCATTCAGACACTGGAAATAAATAGCCCCAGGTACTGTGCACTTACGTTCAAAATTTCAGCTTAAAAGAATAAAAAATGAGTTTATAATAAGTGTTTAGTGCAAGTAGTGTCATCCGAGCCGCCATCTTGAATCAGAAATCCTTATTTTTCATAAATGAATTATAAATCAATAAACCGCTGAGTACCGCTTTTCATTCATTCTCTCCATGGCTCTCAGCCCAGTCTGAATTACGCACACGAGTCGACTCCCAGTCGCACCAGTTCGGTTCAATTCAGCCCCTTACAATAAGGCACCGAAACTCGCTCAAACATCTCCAAACCGACTCAAACGCAATCTTAAAACAACCAGTAAGCAATAAAAACACTTGCGGCGAAGTGTAAAAAACACAAATTCCTACTTTTGAAGAAAACTCGAGCGTCTTTCTGAGGTGCGTGTCCGGCTCCTCTCAGCGCGTCTTCCTGGAAATTCCAATCTGCTGGCCAAATATCCCCATCAAATGTCTTCAAGTGTCCTCAAATATCCTGAATTTGGTCTTCTGTGTGCATTTCGCTTTGTTTCAGCATGAAAAATCCATGTTTTTTAGTCGCGTGGAGAAGCTGCTCCACTCGGTGCGTCTCTTGTATAAGCTGGTCCCAGACCAGATCTCCGGGTTTTATACCCCGCGGCTTATCAACTCGCCTCTGTTTCGAATGCATGTAACTATTGGCTAAAGTCTAATATATGTAAATTGCTACGCATACTTTTCAATACTTTTATGCCATTTCAGTGAACTTTGCTTCTTAATGGATGCTGTTGCAGATGGAAACTTTTGAACACCAGATGATTACAGGATAAAGATGCCCAAATTTACATTTTGCGTTTGATCTATGTAGCTTCCCAAAGAACCATGTTCAAGTATTTGTGACAAAACATAGAACCAAAGACAGATAGGCGCATCACTGTATCTCAGGATGACAGGGATGTAGAATTGTAGCTGCTCTTTATTGAGGCACAAAGACCTTCAGTCTGACAGACCGTTCTGGACGCATGACCTCTTTCAGAACACACATCCGTAACACTGAGAGATGGCACAGACACAAGAGATAAAAGAGAAGAATTTACCAGGCTGTCAGTACAGTCAGCCAACGGAACAAACATATCCCTTAATTCAGCATTAACCTTGAACTATTAACCTTGATGTGTGCGCCTTTAGTAATGATCCATAGAATTGTCTACAGCCTTCCAAGCATCTCACAGATGACTCTGCCATTAAAGGAAGTGTAGCTCATGACTTAATGATGTAGCACCTAATGGCTCCAACAATAAATCTGTTTTATGATTCTTTACATTTTTTTGTAATTCATCAAAACTGTTTTAAAAAATAATTCATCATCCCAGTGGAGCCCACCTGAAGTAGGCTACAAGCAAATACAAGACTACCCATTCTGCATGTACTGAGAGTAGTATAAGAACACAACTGCCTTAGTGACATAATTCATTTCTCTCTCACACACACACAAACACACACACACACAATTGTTTTACAAGTTTATTAGTAATAAACTGGAAATAGCCAGAAACTTAAACAAGTTGACAAACTACCAAAAACAAATATAATATTTATTGTACTTATGATCATGGTACCCCCAGGATTTTTAATCTTAAATGTTAGACTTTTTAAGACCTTTTTAAGACCACTTTAAATGAAATTTAAGACCAAATCAATTGATCAAATCGAATCATAAAAATAACTTTATTGAACAATATGCTCTGAGGTCTACAGTCTTCAAAGACCTGCTGCAATCTCTCAACATAACATCAGACAGCTCTGCTGCAATCTCTACACGGTAAACACTATCAAAATCATATAACAAAAACACAACGATGTGTTGCATGTGTCTGGTGTCTGTCTGCATGTGTGTGTTCATACATCTGTGTGTGCATAGGTATGTGCCTGCATACGTGTGTGGGTGCGCCTGTAATACAATAGAGCCTACAGCCCATGCTGGCATAACCAAAAGCAAACTGAAGTGCACGAATGATGCAAATCGAAGGACCTCTGTCCTGTAAAGTATGGTTTTTCAACATTGAAAATAAGGGATTTTTCCCAAGATGCCGACTCAAAACACAGGAAATTTAGAGCAGCTTACCATTGCCATTCCTCTGTTAACATTAAGAAAACGGACTCCAAAACTGCTGTTATTTTTAACAAAGCATAAGCTCTCGCAGCACTTGCGACATCGTTCTATTCCGATTGTGGAGAAAGGGGCCACACTCCCCAAAAATGTATAGATGTGCTGCAGGAGGACAACACTCGCTGTGGGATGTCAGTAATGACTCAGGTCCGGTAGAATGGAGTTCAAAGGATGTTTAATGCCCATTTAAACTTGCATACGCAAGGATAATGTATGATGTATGGCTCTGTAACACATAAAGGAAGAAATTACTACTGTGCTTATGTTAAACAGATGCTAGATGGGCTAAATGCTTAGTGTAAATCTAGAACAATAAACTGTAATTATTCAATAGGTTCAGGACTCAAGTAAGTTTTGCTCATCTGAACACAATCCTCAAATAAGAGCATCAGCACAAATATAAAATACACAGCGCAGCCATTAACGATTAGCCAGGGCAAGCAAATGTCCTGCCCCCTTAAATCAAACTTTTAGAAGTTGAGAAAGAAAATATTTTCTTTTTACCCACAAATTACCCACAAACTGAATATAGACAAGATCTACTACAGTAGCGGAAAAATCCACTGGAAAAGGCACAAATGAGATGATGGGTTTCACCTCTTGTTCATTCTTTCCCTCTCTGCTCTGTTTGAGCACACGCAGAGACGCCCCACTCACCCGCCCACCCAGCTAATCATCCAATCACTGTTAGGATGCAAATAACCAGGTGTCAGTTTTCTCAGGGGGCGGGGCAGAGCAAAGCGAGCTACAACAGTGAGAGGCTTTGACCAGAGCCGTAGAGTTGCGACACTCTTTGGTCTCGCCACCGTATCCGGTCACGTGGTCCATGTACGCCTCTTTAGTTCCAAAAAACGCTGCGCTGCCATAGTCCTGCACTGAACCGTCAGATCTAAAGTGAACATGGTAAGTTGGAACATAACTACAAGCTCCCGAGCAGTTTCCCCGTTTCTCTCACTCTGCCTGTCTTTCTGTCTGTCTGTCTCTCTCTCGCTCTCTCTCTCTCTCAATGAACGAAATACAAGACCTTAATGAATTTCATTTAAGACCTGTGAACAAAATTCAATATCTTTTCAAGGCCTTAAATTACAAAGACAAAATTTAAGACTTTCAAGTTTTTAAGACCCTGCAGGTACCCTGATGATATAAATGTTATGCAATGATAAAAATGCTACAAGTGAGAGCGAAAGGCTCAGGAAGGTGTCAAAGTTTTTACCAACAGCAGCTCTGTCTCATCGTATTAGTATGAACTAGGGCATGAATTGCTTTTTTAAACAATTTTTTTCAGATCGACTTATCCATCAATAAAGTCAAAGTCGAGTCGACTAGTTGTTTGATGACGTCATCACACAGATGCAGCGGAGGAACAGAGGTGTCCAACAATTGAGCAACTTTTATTAAGGTTCTCTGTAGGGATGCAACGATACCACTTTTTTACAAACCGATACGAGTACGAGTATTTTTATTTGTGTACTTGCCGCTACCGAGTACCGATACCAATATTTCTTAGAATGGTGTCCATGCAAGTGCAAGTAATTTGGAGACCCATTTTATTTTCTCTTCTACAGATTATGACAAGCTTACCCTTGGCAAAAAGTAGTATACTTGAAGTTCATTTTATTAAGCATGATTAGGAATGGGAATCGATAAGAAATTATTGATGTCAATGACATTGTCCAATTCCTTATCGATTCCATAATCGATTCCTAAACAGTATAACAGGATGAGCCTGTTGCCTTAAGAAACTTTGCATTCTGGGTAATTGAGCCTCTAGGGAAGCTGGGAGATGTAGTCTTTCAGGGAGTGTTTGGAGTTTTACATGGCCGCACCGTTTGTGAGTGATTCTCGCCACTCTAATGTTCTTTTTGGAGACAGTAAATAAATACTCCCATTCCGAGGGAGGAAAGAAAAGACGCTGATCCTCGTAATTGTCTAATTTTTGGACCCGCTCTGTGGCCGAGAGTAACGAGCCAAAGACGCCTGGCTAGCAGCCCCTAAAGCCGAGGCTGAGAAGGCAACAACAGTATAAAATAAACATTTTTTTGACCGATGATAATTTTGTGGACAGGTAGTAAGACCTGGTTAGCTACATATTTACATTAAAAAAGGTGGTCATAGACCATTTTATTAGCTTCGAAAGCAGCTGTTTTATTCATGTCAGAAATTTTCCTTTGCATGGTAAATATAAACACTTGACCAATAAATTATGCACTTATCTTCCCTTAAACAATAAATAATATGGTCCAAATATGAAAATATAATTATAAAAATAAATTTGTATTGAGAATAAGAGGCACTGTAGTTAAAAGTTACCCTCGTCTATGGAAACCACAGTTTGCACTCGAGCACAGAGAATCGAACGCTCGAGGCATTCCTGAATTTTAATGCTGTGTTAAGACCTCAAGTGTCGGTTTCCCAGACAGGGATTAAGCCAGTCTTGGACTACCTTTTCCTTTTCAATGGAAAATCTCTATTCACAGCACTACATAATCCAGGACTAGGCTTAATCTCTGTCCGGGAAACCGGCCCCAAATGTTTTAACATGTTGGTAGAGTTACCACCTTCACAAGTTAAAACGGAACGGCACTGGGTACAAACGCAACTGTTGTTTGTTTTGTTAAAATGCAACCACGCCGCGGACCGCTTTCTCCGCTCGGAGTGTGACGTCATCACGCGCAACACAGGAAAAGTTCCAAAAGAATTGTTAGAAGAGCCGATAACGCCCAGAGGTAAACAATTCTGGTGCTTCACAAAATTAGAACCGGTTCTAAATCGGAACTGGGTTTCGATTCCCACCCCTAAGTATGATTGAGTATAATATAGCTAGTATGCGCTCCATGTACTTGTAGTGTACTAGAAAGTATACTAATTTAATACTTCTTCGGACTAAATTGGAACATTTTTAAGTTTATAAAAGTATACTTGAAGTATACTTTATAAGGTCATTGTAAGTTTACAAAAGTATACTTTATATACATTCTTTATACTTATCAGTATAAGTCAAGTATACTTCACTATACTATTCTAAAGTATATAAAATACAGTACATAAAAAGTAAACTTCAAGTATACTGTCTTAGTTTTAGTATAAAATACGTATACTCGTAGTACACTTGAATAAACTACTTTTTGCTAAGGGTATAATGAGATTAAAGACAAAAAGTATTAACAGAAGGCTATTCCGAGGTGAAAATAAACCGTTCATTCTTTAAACAAAGCTTTAAGTCCGCAGCACGGTTCAGTTAAACTCGCGCATTATGAACACAAAGCGCTCCGGATTCGCTTCCACTGTTTATGCCCTCTAGGATTGCCGTAGTTAGATGACGTGGTACGGTACAGCTCCGGAGAGGAAACAGAACCGAGTCCCCTTCAAATGAACTCACAGTGTGCACAGAAAAAGAACTGAGTCCCCTTGAAATGAACTAAGAACCGAGTCCCCTTCAAATGAACTCAGTATGAACATTCAAAGAGTCCCCTTTCTGTCGGTCCACTTTTTGGACCACTTCTAGAGGATTGAGTTTGGTTCCTTTAAAGAGGACTATATGTGAAAACACCCTTAAAGAAAGTATCAAAACAGTCTCCTGCTTTCATGTACACAGAAACATGCATAAAGTTTGCTTGCTGTGGTCCTGCACTAGCATTGGCAACTCTGTGTACTTAGCACTGTGCTGCGTTTTCAGATGTTTATTCAAATTGCTAGTGTTAAACAATGTTCTTTACTTTCCGCCCCTCAACACCGTAGCAGTACAGATCTTACAGTACGCTTGACTCCTGTTGTCGTCTTCTATCTTAAAATATTGCCAAATTGCTGATATTGCTTACTCGTCCTACTGAAAAAAATCTAATATCTCATTGATAGAATATCTGACATTTCCAGCTCATTGTCTCCCCCTAGACATTGAAGTCAGGCAGGACAACAAATCACATCCGCCCAGAGTGATCAGTTGATGTAGTGAAATAGGATATTGTTCAGTGGTATCGGTGCATGGTATCGGCAGTTCACGTACGAATACGAGTACGAGTATTTTAACGAAGTATCGGCCCGATACCCGATACTGGTATCGGTATCGGTGCAACCCTAGTACCAACTAAAGCTAAAGTTACTTAAGGAGAAATATGAGACATCACTGTATGACAAACACAAACCAATAAAAAAAATCACATTGAAAGCTACCTAAAATAAAAACGAATCCCAGGGGGAACCAAAACACATAAAGGACAACGACCTTGATGTGAGCTTTGCCCTCTGCTCCTGCAGTTTGAGCATCCAACAACTGAGTCATACAAGCACACCTTATCAATCCTTACAACAGCGGGTCTGTTGCGCATGCTGAGCCTCATTCTGGGCTGGCTTCACAAGCTTGGAGAGCAAGGCCATGCTGTGCCAAGCTGTAAATAAAGCACATAAACGTGTCACCATAGACAACTAGCAGACAACAACCCATTCAGTCATAATAGGAGAGCACCAGTTACCAGATTTTAAATAACTGTTCCCAGTTTCCATTTCTGGGGTCAGGGACCCTGCATAGCTGGATTTATAGAGTTAGCAAATTGCTTTTCTACACCCATTCTTTCCAACTGCTTCTCTCAATTCATTCTCTCTTTTATCAGCGCTAGTGGATGACAAAGAGGGCAGGGGTGATTGCCCCTTTTCCCGCTCCCTCTCCCAGAACCAGAGATCAGCACCTGTCTCTAGGCTTGTAAAAAAGCACAGAATGGCCTTAATGAAAGCTAAAAACAGTGAAACATTTTTCACAGTGCCTTAACATTGCATTACCACACTTTATACTGCCACAGCCAGTCTGTAGGACCGCTGGTATCTCTGCTGTCAGTCAGAGTGATTATGATGACTAAGAAACGTGACTTGGCCTCCTGGGGCTCTGGGCCTGTTTGGCATTTCCCTTGACAACCACTTTACAAAAGTTGCACACGCATAGTATATGACAGATCTAAAAGGAGGGGGAGACAGTCACTATCTCATAACTGAGATTCATCACTGATGATCCAAGATTCTGATCAAAGGTATCGTCTCAAGAGACACCATTATTTAACATCCTTGCTTATTCCCATCAGTAAGTCAACATAACTGATTAAAGGAGGCAGTGTTGCAGCTGACTGACGCCTTTAATATTAACTATTTATTCCATGCTTACAGCACTACCAGAGGAGCATAAGTGAAAGGGTGGCAGTGCTGATATTTTTAGATCGCACCTTTAAGCGAAGTGTAAGGAAACAAAAAAGTAAACTTCCCCAGACGCTCCCATGTGTACACACCACAGCCACAAAGATGTGTTCCATAAATATGCAAGACAAAAATGGGTTTATTTGTGATAAAGCAGAAGGGCACTAAACAAAAGAGAACAGGTTACATCCAGAGGCGCAAATGGCACACACTGTAAAACATGTCACCCAAAATGCTCCTGTCACAACAGCACTGGGATTATTAGACTACAGCGTCAGTGGAAAACATTCTGAATTATGGAGTACATCTGTGTGTGTGTGTGTGTGTGTGTGTGTGTGTGTGTGAGAGAGAGAGAGAGAGAGAGAGAGAGAGAGAGAGAGAGA
>JBBPCX010067226.1:0-38212 GCA_037974365.1 Hydrocynus forskahlii | reverse complement strand
CATATAGTTGCTAACATACAGTGCAGTGCTGAAAATAATATGTATAACTGTTTAGATGAGCAGTGAGTGATTACATTACTATTACTAAATGTACTAAATAAAACAAAAAGAATAAATACAAATAACACACAGTAAACACAGTATGTAAAGTTTATTAATGTGTTCCTAGTGGAAGCCCAGTATTCCTTACTTTCCCTCAAAAACCTGGTTTGACTCAGTCAGTCCTTCATTACATCAGGAGCTGCTGATAGAGTTTCACAAATCCAAACAACGGCTGGAGGAACCGAGGAGGAATCTGAACCGAACCTGTGTTCTCCTCACCAGCTCACACAATATCACCTACTTTTTACAAACAGAACAAATGTTGATACTTTTACTGCTTTCTTGTTTGTTTGAATTTTAATGTTAACTTTGCCAGCAGAAGTATATTATTACTGCATACAGATACTACATATTATTATAAAAGGGAAATGTAAGATCCAGGGTCCTGCCAAGGTATTGAAACACATATATTTGTGTGCATGTGTGTGTGTGTGTGTGCGTGGGTGTGTGATTGTGTGTGTGTGAGAAACTGTCAAAAATAAGTGGATTGTTTTGGTAGTCATAGGCAACACGGCTTTCATAAATAGATTTCCCATGGCCAGGGTTTGGCGTGTGGATTAATTGTGGCACAGCTAGAAATTACTCACGACTTCCCCAGGAGTACTAAAGCTCCTCCATGCCCAAGGAGGGCGGGGGGTTCTTGGGAGGAGAAAGTTTGGAGAACGTCTGTAGCCAAAGCCAGAGCACTTTCCTATTGTTAGTCATCTTGCGCAAAGAAGGAAGGAAGTTTTGGTACAGAAACCAAGCGAGGAGTCATGCAAGACTGTGTAAGAACAGCAAATATGCACAGCCTCTGTATGTACAGTGCACAAACCGAGAAGTTTTTGCTTCTTCGGTTCTGTAGTCCAGCACAGCAGATCAGAAACTGAACAGTGAAAATGAGGTTAAAGTGCAGAGTGTCAGCTTTAATGTAAAGGTGTTTAAATCTGTCATTCTTTTTATTATTAGTCTTTTGACAGCCGAAAAAGGCACCAGTTCTCCTCAAAGCCCGCACTGAACTCTGGCAATATTCCAATGCCAAAGCGTTTATTAATATCCGGTGGATTGCGTGTGAATTCAGATTGTTGATCAGTTGATCAGGAGTACTTTAAAATTTTTAATTTAGATTTTGGTTGATGAGTCCCCTCTGTAATGTATGGGGAGAAAGTTTGCAGAAGTTCACACTAAGTTGTTTTTGTAGCCTTGACAGTGTGTATGGGAGAGATAGTCTTGGAGTGACAAAACACGGAGCAACAAATCGGTCTTACGGAGCTAAACACACAACAGATAAACACTAAAGCTCAGGTCAGGACGTGTGTCACTGTTTGTTGTGGTTTAATGAAAAAGAATCAGCCTGCTACAAACTCTTTTCTCACCTGTTTTTGGGCGAAAGCGGTTTTCTCTATCCGTTTTCAGTTGTCCTTTACCATAAATGGCTTGGTAATAGAGAGCAACAAAGAAAAGTGAAACATAGTACGCTGAATGAAGAGAGTCAGAAGTGGCGCCGGTTCAATACGCTGCTGTGAGCATAATTGATATTTTTAACACAAACCTTTTTTTGGCCACAAAACCAGTTTTTGGATGTCACTGGTTTTAGAGCAACTCTTGGCATTTTCTCGTGGAAATTCTATCTAGACTAATATGCACATAATGCCAATGAATTAAAGCTGACATTCTGCACCATAGCTTCATCTTTACTGCTATTTTAAACGCAGAGCACAGAGATACAACACTAAGGTTGTGAGTAGTTTTTAGTCAGCACCATGGCCAAATAGGGAATGGCTAGCACTTTTTAATGTGGAAAAATGAATGTCTGACACCAACACCAGTCAAACAGCATTTGGTCCTACAGTGTAAAAGTACCTTCTATATGTTATTTAACCACTTGAATACACTTGCTTAATCAGGTGCCTTTGCTCAACCCAGTCCCAAACAATGACAAAAAGTGAGAGAGGAGTTGTAGTGGTTTCACCTGTTCGGCTTGTAATTGTGTTTAAATCTAAGCCATTTCACTCTTTTGTGCTTGCTGCAGTTTGCGGAAGTTCACAATAAGTTTTGTAAAAGTGTATTTTCTGTTAGCGAAACTAATAATTAGTTTACTTAGTTTCACTAATAAAAATGACTTGGTTTCACTAAGCATTTTTCTAAAGCATATAGTGTATTTGCTAAACACTTTTATTTTATTGCATTACATGTCACCGTTTTATAAAACTGCATTATATCAGCCTATCACAGGTTGAGAGGGCCTAATAACACTTCTAAAGTCACTGTAATGCACAGTCTTAGAGTCAGAAATGCATTAGCAGTATTTTCTGCTCATTACTTATAGCTGTGATAACTAGGACCAGTGCAGTTGCTGGTTTGGGAATTGATTGAGCCCCAGTTGGAGTTCACCTCAGATCAGAACAGATTTCATACGTTCCCCACTTAGCGTGAGGCCTGCTGTGAGGGCGCTTGATGTCATTTGTGTTGACAGTGTTTTGTGTAGGTCAGAAGATGGGCAGTCAGCTCAGGCTTATAGAGGATCAGGGCTCAGCAACGCTGCCAAATGGGTTCACTTTGGGGAAACTCCCTTACACATACTGCACAGGCTGATGTCATATGTGTGTGTGTGTGTGTTTGTGTGTGTGTGTGTGTGTGTGTGTGTGTGTCTGTTATCTTCAAAAAACAAACTCCTCACATAAAACACACACTTGAGAAGCTGTTTTCGTCTCTCTGTTACTCTATTTGAACGCTGATTAGAGTGTATTACCGCCTCGGTTGTGTTTATTATATCTGCTCTCAGAAACAGACTTCAGATGAGGGCTGGGTCTACTTTACATCTGAGCTGAATTATTCCAAATTATTTACCGCTCTACACAACTTATAAGATTGCACGCAAAACTTGATTTGATTTGCACTCCATGTGGCAGGTGTGTGTATGTGTGTGTGTTTTCGAAGCTGATGCGTTGTCGGCCGAAGAAAATGCACAGGCGTAAGAATCGGCGGCACTTTGACGTGGGTCAAATCATTAGGCTCGGATGAGTTGATTAGAGCATCCCAAAATGGCAGGTCTTATGGAGGATTCCTAATGTGCAATGGTCAGCACCTATGAAAAGTGGTCCAAGGAGGGAGAACCAGAGAACCAGAGACAGGGCCATGGACACCCAAGGCTTACTAATGCATGTGGTGAGCATCTGATCCCACAGAAGATCTGCTGGGTTCATGCTGGCTCTCCTAGAAAGAGGTCAGAACACACAATTTATCACAGCTTGCTACCTAGGGGCTGCGTAGCTGCAGACCAGTCAGAGTGCCCATGCTGACCGATGTCCACTAGACCAAAGAGTGATGGAGGAAAGTGGCCTGATCTGATGAATCACATTTTCTTCTTAAACAAGAAACATGCAAATGTAGAAAATGTCAATGTGTGCAAATACGTTTGACTGGAAGTATTTAAAACATATGGGACACGGGAACGTCCCCACATCCTCACATCGTATGAAAACAAACCTGTGTGTGTGTGTGTGTATATGCACAGATTGCATTCATGCTGTGTATATTTCTGTTGGCCTCGTGTCCAAACTCTACCAGCATATCCCTGTTCCTCAGAATTTTTTCTCTGTCCCGTTTTACAAACATCAAGATCACCACGCACACTTTAGCTTGCACAAAGGGAATTGCACAAAGCTCTCCTTGAGTCATAAATTTTAGTTTGTTTTGTCTTATCTGCATGTCCTAACGTAGCTCTGCAGGATCGTCCTGAATGTTTCTGTGGGCAGTTTGTAGTGTTTGTGTCTCTAAGATTGTCTCCCTTTTTACTACCAACTTCTACTGATGTGGATTTTCCCATGTGCCTTTTTCCCAAAGGAATCTCACTATTGTGCCTTTTTTTGCTAAGAATTTTTTTTTTCTCAAAATTGTAAACATGTTGGACAAATTGAAAACAGCGCCATGACGACCACACCGACACAGTACGCTAAATTACATGTTTTAATGAATGCAGTCTTGAGGCAATGTTGAAGTAACTGCAGTAGCAAAAGGCTTTTGGCTTAAAAAGCACTGTAAGAGTATATTGTTCATGGAGTACAATACTAATATTTATTTAAATTTCTTTTGACTATAAAAGGATCAGTGAGTCATTTTTTATTTTCCCATTGACCTCTGTACCATCACAAATCATTATAAACACACAAGGGTCCACCTCTCTTTATTCTTATTGTCTACAGCGACCAAAGTGAAACTTCAGTAATCAGGAACAGAATCCTCTCCCTCTTTTTGTGCCCTTTGAGAATTTAAAGCAGAAAACGTTTGAATCTAAAGAGCCTCTCCCTTAACGACTCTTAACCCCTGGGTCACAATTTAAGTTTATAAATCCCAGCACTGTTTAAATGGGCTTTCTGGACACAACGCTACTCATTCTACTCCCTGTAGAGCCTCTGTGTCCTTGAAGGCCCCTCTGCCTAAATATAGAGCCAATGGAATCGTTGGGAATGGAGCATTTAGGCCAGTCCCCAGGCCTCAGGAAGGCAGGGTAGTGAAAGTGAGACAATAGGTATGTTTCACTGCCACAAAACTCATCAAGATGAGTTTTGAAAGGAACTCTTTATAACTCTTTGTCTCAAAGAAGATTTTTTGAGCTGTGATAAATATAGACGCCCATCATGGCTCAGTTTGGATGAGGGTAGATGGTGAAGAAATCTCCAATTCCACTGGGGATTTGGTCCCATTATAATCTAGGTTTTGGTCCCATTATTTTTAAAGTTAGCTGCATGTTGTGGATAGGAAATATTAGGGCAGTTCTACTCTTAACTGATGACAAAAAATATCATAATCTCACCTGAACCAGAAACACACCAGTGATCAGTGGATCAGTGGGCTTCACTCACTTTAGTGGTTCCACTACAGCGATTTCTATACCTGACTCCAAGATTACACTGCATCCAATTCCAAAGTTACTCATTTTCATGGTTACACTACGGTTCTTTCCTACACTTATGTCCAAGGTTACACCTCACCCATTTCCACAGTTCCAATATATTATCATGAATAGACTGCACCCGTTTCCATGGTTACACTACACCTACTTCCTTGGTAACACTATACCCATCTCTATGGTTACGCTACACCTATTTGCAAGGTTACACCACATCCATTTCCAATGCTATGCTACAATCATTTTCATGGTTATGCTGCAGTTATTTCCATGATTGCACCACAGCCAGTTCCATGCATTCGTTACAGTCATTTCCACAGTAACACTTTCAAATGTCCTTTTTGTCTCATCACCCATGTGTAACACCTATGACTGCCCACAGACATCTATCCTTTCTATCTCTGACCTTTCTCCCCTCCTCTGTTCTATCTTCCTTATCTGTCCCTATCTCCACTAACCCCTGTCCATCTTCAGTTGAATCAGCTACCACATTCTCTCATCTCTCCACAGCAGATGGTCACACCAATTCTGAAGAAACCCACATCAGACTCCTCAGATATCAACAGCTGGAGACCAGTATCTCTTCTCTCCTTCCTTTCCAAAGTCCTGGAACGTGCTGTTTATAACCAACTCAACATCTTTCTTTCTTAAAACAGGCTTCAGGACCCTCACCAGTCCGGATTCAAGGCTGATCTGATTCTTCTTGACCTTTCTGCAGCCTTCGACATGGTTAACCATAACCACTGCATTGATTTGCATCCCATCTTGATGACCGGAGGTACCAGGTAGCATGGCATGGTTCCCCATCTCCCCTGCGAAGATTTTGTTCACTGGTGTTCCACAGGGCTCGGTCCTTGGACCGTTTCTCTTTACTCTATATACTGGTACTCTTGGGGATGTAATAGCCTCACATGGCTTTTCCTACCACTTTTATGCAGATGACAACTTATTCTCTCTTTCCTCTTTCCTCTCCTCTTCAGGTCTCACCCCGCATCTCAGACTGTCTGGTTGACATCTCCTCAAACTGAATCCCAGCAAAATTGAGCTTCTTTTCATTAAAGGGAATCCATCACCAAACCACGATCTCACCATTTCTTTTGAGAACTCTGTTATCATCCCCTCAAAGAAGGTAAGAAGTCTCGGTGCCATGCTAGATGCAGAACGGTCATTCTTGTTGACCTCCTCTCCAGGACATCCAGATACCTTCTTTACAACATTAGAAGAGTCCGACTCCTTCTCATCACTGAAGCTACACAGTTACTCATCCAGTCTCTGGTCATCTCTAAACTGGACTACTACAACTTGAACCTCCGTTGCTCAAAAGAAAAGGGAGACATGCATCAAGACTCTTTTCAGTCTTGGCCCCCCTGTGGTGGAACGAACTCCCTCTTGCAATCAGATCTGCAGAGTCCCTCGCTGTCTTCAAAATATTCATCTGAAGACCCACCTCTTCAAGGAGCACCTTGGTGACTAACCAGCCCTCTTGTTTATCTCCTATACATCCTTTCCTATATATTAAAAACCCTCAGGCACTTACCCTCCTAAGTGTTTTTTCCTTACTTGTGTATTAACCTCTGACTTTTTTCTTTTTGACAGGGTTGTTAACTTGGTGTGTAGCTGGTAGTTGATTTAAGTATAGCTTTACAGGTATGAAGAACAGATGTGGACTACTTAATCAATGATGAACGTCGCTCTGAATAAGCACATCTGCTAAATGTCGCAAACATAAACATAAATGTAACACTAGACTTATTTCCAAGGTTACACCTCACCATGGTTACACTATATTAACAATAAGCTACAAAAATTTCCATTATGAGACTACAATTGCTTCCATGATACACCCATTACACTACACCCTTTCCCAAGGTTATGCTGCACTCATTTTCATGGTTATGTTGCATTCATGCCCATGGTTACACTGCAGCCATTTCAGAGCATTCACTGCACTCATTTCCATTGTAACACTACACTTATATCCAAGGTTACACTTCCCATTTCCATGATTCCTATATATTATCATAATTATGCTACACTAATTTGCATAGTTATACTGCATCTACTTCCATGGTAAGACTGCAACCATTTCCATGGTTATACTATGCTTACTTCTATGGTTACACTACATCCACACATGATTATATCCATGAGTTTAAATACGAGAAGCATCTGAATTCTGGCTGTTGTGGGGAAGATAACTAAGCAAAACCAAATTGAAAACTATCAAGCAATGAGAGAAAGGAGATGAAACCTAAACCTTGCTCCCATGCCTGCATTTTATGTGTTGAGTGTTAGTGTCTCTTTTAGCATTTTAGGACATTAGCTCAGTGTTGGCCCTGCTTGGGGATTTTTATTTAAATCTTCATTTGCACATTTCACTCAATGTGTCACAGTCTTCTTACCCGAAGACAGATATATGGCCTACAAGTCATGGGGGCAATTTGTGTCCATAAAAGGGGAAAACCCTGCACAAAATGAGGCATTCTTCAGTCTGAGTGGGACTTCACTTCAAATGCCAGAATTCTTCCAATTCTACACCATAACGACATGACTCACTCCATTACTCCCAAAGAAGCCATTGTGTTTCCTACAATAGCTTCCTACAGTGACCGTCCACTGTGCGTGTGGGGGCCGCCATTCCTTTCCTGATTAGAAGTGTTCAGTCTTCCAGTTGCACTTGCATCCCGTTAACCACATGTCTGCACTTCTTCACAGCATGAGTGATAGAAAAAGACCCTCAGTGCTGTTTGATTAACCACTAAAAAATGCTGACCACTGACTATGGGCCTAGATACACATTTGTCACGTTTCTGAATGCTGTCCAGATAAGATTTGTCCACATTTGTCCTCATTTTTACAGGCTCAAAAATATGCATCACCTGCCAAAGTTTACCACAAAAACATCTGGACCCCAAACATAATGGACATCCTGGCCACCATCATAGTAAAACCAAGAATGAATTCACTTGACCTTTATTAGAACCTGTATTAGTACAATCTGTGAATTTTGTTTTTCCCCACCCACTTGTGGGCGAAAGTTACCCTGAAAGTTCTCCGGGTTCAATGATTTTGTGTTTTCATTGGTTTCTAAGATCTAAAATAAAAGAAAGTTGCTTTTTGTTCATGTGTTTATGTGTGACGTCATTTTTAAAACACCAGTAGTTGTGATCGTTACATGTTTTTTATATTACAATAACTTTGGTTCTACGTGACAAAAGAACACCAAACAAAGCTCAGCATGACATCTGACACCTCCAACATCAACACAAATTGGGAGAACATTCCAGTGAGGAGCTGTTTTGCCGTATGATGATGATTTACCATTTTTGCACTATGCATGGATCCTGCTGCTCGGGCTAAACTCTAATAAACCCTGAACACTAACTATGGGTCTGGTTACACTTGTCATTTTATGTTGTGGTGGATTTTCCCAGTTTTCCACGGATTCAGGACTCAAGATCAGAGAGCCCTCAGATCAACCCAAAATTTATTATATTTGCCGGGCAAATAGAGCAATCCAAAGCCAGTACACCAAGTTAGTGCTCTGAGTAGGGAGGGCTGCTGAGACAAGTTACATGGGCTTTTTATTGCCCCTCCAGTGTGATGTCATGCTGTCACCTCGGCCTTGAGTTCTGATCTAGGATCAGTAAATTGTTAACTCGTGCTCAGAAGATACTGTACGTTCTGTACCGAGTTTTTTCATGTTTTCACACCTTTTCTAGACATGTCTGGGTCCACAAACCCCTCATTGCCAATAAGTTACGGCCTTGCACTAAACAATACCATTTAAGGTAGTAGCTAATACCATGGCCTTGCAGTAAACAGCTCCATGAAAGACATCAGGATGGAGAGACAAATGTGATAGACACTGATAAGATCATACACAGCACACTGACTAGATGTGGAGGATAAACACAGCAATCCTATAGGATAAAATCAACACAGCCAGGTCAACTAATACATTTTCCCCCCACAATGTGTCTCAATTCCCGCTGCTGTCCATATAGGATTTGTCTACATTGGTCCTTATTTTCACAGGTTCACAGACATGCATCACTAAAGCAGAGCTAAAGTTCACCACCAAAACAGCTGTGGCGAAATATACTGGACATCATGGACACTGCCTTAGTAAAACAAGGATATGAGTTCACTTGAATGGGAGACTATGTAGTCAAAACACAGCTCAGAGAGCAGTGCTTTCTGGATCTTTGGTACAAGTTATAGCCTGTGTGTCCACTTTTTGAGTGGGGAACCCTCAGGACCATCTAGGTCTAATGATTTAGTCCATGTCTAGTCCAATTTAGTGCAATAGTCCATATCATATTTAGCTCAATTATGCTGAATAGAATCATCAGTGGGTAGCGCTGTTGCCTCACACCTCCAGGGTAGGGGGTTCGAGTCCTGGTCCTGGCCTTGTGTGGGCGGTGTTGCATGTTCTTCTCATGGGTTTGGCGTGGGTTTCCTCCAGGTTCTCCAGTTTCTCCCACAGTCCAAAGACATACACGTCAGATTAAGTGGGGATTCTAAATTGACTGTGTGTGTGTGTGTGTGTGTGTGTGTGTGTGTTGTGATGGGCCAACGCCTCACTTAGGTAAGGATTGCCTTAAGTAAGGATTAAGTGGTAACAGAAAATGAATGAATGGTTGTAAACAAAACCAGTGTTAAAATCCTGAAACAACCAACAGAAAAACTGTCCAATCAGAATATTAGTATATTTTCTGGTGGTATCTAAATTGAACCCAGCAAGATTCCCCATATATCAGGCTTTCAGGAGCTGGACCTAAGGCCTTATATGTTTGATTAACTACAAGCATCATTAGGAAATGACTGAGGAATTAACAGTCATGTTTTGATTTACGATATGAGGGACCTATTTTGTAAGGAATAATGTAATTCTAGGCTGAAAATCAAGGCTCATATTTGTTTCATATTTGCAATTTATCCTTCCTTCCCTTTTTTCTGTATCTCATTATTTATATCTGATGAGTATATTTATTTCACTCAGGAGTCACTGTGACTAATTACCTCAAATGACCTGTATAAAATCAGACCAATGTTTATCACTTCTAAACGCTACAAACCATTCAAATGAAGGAGCCTATCCCAGCTGCAATGGGCGAAGGCGGGCTACACCCTGCCAATATAAAATATAAAGGGTAAATAAATCAAATAAAAAAATGACAGAAAATACTCAATATGAAGTACACTGTGCTATATACACAAATACTACAGATAAGTAACTTACAGTTGAGTGAAGTACTAGTAACAGAAATAGTGGTTAGGAGTATGTTACTGCACATAAGAGATCAGTAGTATATCAGTAATATTGACATAAGAAGTGGTGTTTCACATGGTTAATGTCTCTTACGAACTTCAAATGTCATGTTTAACCGAGAACGGCCAAAAGTCTTCATGTGCACCAGTGTTAGCTTAGCCTAAACTGAAGGCCTCGTTCTAATAGTCAATGACATCATGGCAGACCAGTTCAGCAGGAGGGATCACTATGGTCACAGTACAGACTGTACAGTGTAAAGGGTGATAGGGGCTGTTGTTGATGGGAGCTTTTAGTCTGTGATTCATTTTCACTTACAATGATGCTCTGTTTAATTCTGTGAGAGAATTAAAGATCGCATAAATGACTTGATTTAACAGATCCTTGGCCCAGCTGTGTCTTGAAAACATCTTAAACCACCTTCCAGTGTCTGGCCATTCATCTCTAGCGTGTCTTGGCCAAGATGCTGGAAGTAAATGCTCTCTTCTATTGAGGCCCGATGAAGCTCATGTCAGTGAGACATTAGCGGTGGAACGGCTCCAAACTCGCCATCTTCCACGTTGCTGACATTTTTCTGTGGTGATGTTTCAATTAGAAGTCTTCGTTTCATCACTCGTATCAGTTGTAAATCTGTCTGGAGAAGAGAAGCCGTAGATGCTCAGTGTTGTAATTCTTGCAGCATGTATGAGATGCTGTGTCTGGATTGAGAAATCACCTCGTATTTGCTTTGCATCTTGCGTAAGAGCAGGAATCTCGGCTTTTCGCTCTGTAATTACGCTCATAACGCCCTTGCGGCTGTATGTCGAGGCTTATGTTTGTGTTCTGTCCATTGCAACTTCAAGAAAAGCTCTCAGCGGCCACAGATTACAGCAGGAGACAATTCAGTCCAGCGAAGGCAGTTCATGTCACTGCTGAGCTAGGCTGGAAATCCCCTGTAAGGGTTGTTGTTGGACCTAGCTGAGCAGAGCTGTAGACAGCACAGTCAAAAGATCAAAGTTCATCTTTCTGTTGCCACATTAACCTCAAATCTGTAAGGAATTTGCTGTGGTGACCTTGAAAGACAACATACGACAATTAAAACACACATCCCTTTAACTAAACAATAAGAATGCAATGAAAAACAGTCTGATTGAAAATTTAGTGTAAGAAAAACAGGGCTTTAATTGAGATTTAGGAGGTGGGAAGGCCTTCTTCTTTCCTGAGTGTTAAACCGCGTGAGAACAATAAGGAGGTCTTAGCACTCATCTCACACAATGGAGTTTACTAGATTTGGAAATACAGATATGTGACCAAACCGAGGTAAGTGCCTTTGTGAGGACCACCACGAGCCACCAGAAAAGCTTCACCACACCTGGAACTGTTCTGGAAGAATGGAACAGTTTTTCCAAAAGATATTAAGAAATGGTGCTTTTCCACTGGCGCAAGGAACCATGCCCTACTGCAAAGAAAAGAACCGTACCCGAGCTGCTCGACAGCAGGGCTAAAACTGGGCTGACTGGTCAGAAAGTTGTCAAAACGGCAATGGAGACACGAACTAACGACTGGGAAGTTGACAAAGTACAAGCACTGTCTGTTTGGTCTGAAGATCAATTTCAGTGGGAGTTTTCTATGACACTCAAAAATTTATCTTCACGGTGTACCAGGACATCGCTAACAAGTTAACTGGCTTTTCATTGCATGGTTTTAGCATGCTGAGAGAAATAAAAAATAAATAAATGAAATAAGACCATAAAAATAAAAGACCACAACAACAAATGCGGTTCTGACGGGAAAATGTTCCGCTGGTTCGACTTCCATGGATGCGGTTTTGGAACGACGACCAACCACAAACTTTGGGGAGGGAGTCAGAAACAGTTACCCGGCTGAGGGAAATTGAAGCGTGATACAACAATCACAGTCCGGTTTAGGTACGATTAGCACGATTCCTGTATACCTTCAGAAAAGCGCCTTTAGTTGGGGGTTCTGATGATGCTAGTGGACAGCACTGGACCAAAAGATGTCCAGCTTACTTGAGATCTGATATCTGTGAAGGTCATGGTATGTGATTTACATTATTTTCACCATCAAATCATTCTGTGACCTCTTATGCCCTGGCTCTGGGGACACTAGCATCCCAGAAGGCACTTTCATCAAGATAGAAATGTTCCCACGGGAGATGAGAGTGATCAGTAGTGATGTTTATAGAGAACTGGTACTAAACTGGTCAGTGCTGAAGCCTGGTCTCCTGGACAAATGGTGCAAATCAGTGTTTCTGCAGTGTTGATACATTTTAAAACAGCTGTGTTCTCAAACGGTCGATGCTGGATTGGGTCAGTGGAGCGAATGTCATATATACAGGAAACTCAGGACACATTTTAGATCCTTATTTCTCCAAGAGTCACAATTAAATAACTGCAGAATCCTCTCACATATTTACATCAAATTCTGGAGAGTTCCAATATGTATCGATATTGACAAGCATCAGTTTCAATATCAGGACCAGGAAAATCCTAACCATCTTCATCCCAAGGAATCACTCTGAATGACTTTTGATTTGCAGTCACTGTTCCTTTGGAGACAAGTTGACCCAAATTATACCACCAAAATACCTTAGAATACTGGAGAATTGCTTCTGAAGTAATGCTATGGCACAAACAGCGAAATCATAGGGAAATCATCATCACATGGCAAAAGAACTGCTTAAATGGAAGTTCCCCAGTTTGTGTTGATGTTCGAAGTGTCAGACGTCATGAGCTTTTTTGGTGTGCTTATGTCACGTAGATCCAAAGTTATGATTTAAAAAAACATATAAAAATTAACGCTACCGGAGTTTTAAATAATAAAGAACAAAAATGCCAAATTTCTTTTCTTTTAGGTCTTAGAAACAAACAGAAAAAACAAGTGGATGGGGAAAACCTGCAGAGGGAGGGTGGCCGAGGGTGGCCGAGCAGTTGTGCGGCGAGTGAAAGAGCAGCAAATGGTGAGTGTGTAGGAGAACAAGCTCCATTTTTGGACTGATTTACACCACTTTTATTTGTTGACATCAGATTTCACGAATACACTCTGAGTTCTAAGGGTTAACTGGGCATTCCTCAGAGCCTTTTCCACCTCAGCCTCAAATCCGAAAGTTTCAGTGGGGCTTGAGGGGTCAGTTTTGGAGGTCATTTAGTTGTTGACATCGAATTTCACTCATCCACTCTGAGTTCTAATGGCTAATAAAGGCTGTGGCCTTGGGAACTAATCATGGGCGCCGAAACCATTATAGCAGGGGGTACGTGTCCCCTGCTACTTTTCAAAATCATTCCTTTTGTCACCCCCACTTTTCCCCTCCTCCGGACAACAGCCGCAACACAGCACGCCCCCCCACACACACACACAAACACATTAAAAATGCTTCCGGCGCCCATGTGTTTTCAAATGGTTTTGATGTAGCAACAAGAAACACCATGAAGCAACAGAAACGAGAAATTATTTACATTTTGATCACGTTTTAGTACATTTTGATCACATTTTAGTACCGGACCTAAGCTCCATTTGCTGCTCAAAATAAGGCAAAAGCCCAGTTTAAATGTAAAAGTTAAAAGCAGGACACAAGAATGGGACCCAGCAGCAGAGCTTGTCCATCATCCTGTCATCCTGCACACCTCTGGGCTTAGCAAGACACTGGCCTTTCCTGGCTCCGGATCCAGGTTTCCAAATGTTTTTAATGGGCCGGACGAAGGAGGCGGCCCCAGCGCAGTCGTTTTGGTGCAGGGTGTGTGTAGGAAAGGCTGAGCTGTTGGTGTGACACACACAGTGTGGCTTGTAGGCCTGCCAAAGAGGAACTTTAGGGGGTCCTGGACAATAGAGCTCCATTAGCCTAACCTACTCTGATCGTTCAGCATGAATTATATAGCTGACATCTCCGTTTGAAACGCGAGCCCGCAGAGTCTGTCCCGGGTGAGGTCATCGCACTCAGGGGCCACTCTAGCCAGAAAGGGAAAAAATATCCGGGTGTGACGTCCCAGATTTAAATAAATATTCTGTGGGTTAAAACAAACATGTTTTAGCCTGGTGTTCGAGTCTCATCTGCGTTGTCTTAAAACAAAGAGCAGCGACGTGACAAGTCCATTGGGTTTCTTAGTGTTTCATTGCAGCAGTATTGATACTGGCATCAGCAGGACGGAAACTATAGCCTCAAAGGGTGCTAGGTGGGTGGGTGGGATGGATTAGAGGCTTTTGGGACCAACCAGGCACATCAAAGTCAAACCACAGCCCTGGGTCATCTCCCACTACACACACACACACACACACACACACACACACACACACTCACACTCCCATCCATCAGTCAAACAAAGCCACACCCACATTTCCCTGCTGAAAACATGGACTGCTGGAAACGTTTAGAGGGTGCGTCCGCTTTCCTGTCTGGACAGAATAAAGATGACCGTTGACCCAAAAGGGAACAATCACAGTTAGAGAGTGGAAGTGTTCTGTAAGATTAGATGGAGAAGTATTGTATTACAGTATCCTCTCCATAAACTATGATTTTTTGTTGATATTTATGTACACTGGGTCATTTGTATCATGTACAGTACATTTAATGTGCATATATATATATATATATATATATCTGTATCTCTCTCTCTCTCTCTCTCTCTCTCTCTCTCTCTCTCTCTCTCTCTCTATATATATATATATATATATCGTGCCACGTGACTTTAACCTGGTCTGGTGTTCTGTCGAAACATGCTGCCCATGGAGATGTGCTACTGTGCCCTTCTGCACATGTGCAGTTCCACAGTCTTGATATTCAGCGCCATGCTTATAAATCTGTGCTACCTCAGGACACTGGCAGCCGTATAAACTTCAAGGAAGCATTTTCCACTGGGTAGCATGAATCGATAGACTCTGCTGTCGATTTGCACTACGGTAGCATTTTTTGGCAAGGCAGCATAAATCATCAGAACACCCTGCTTCATGGTAGTGTCAGTGTTAGAACCTGACTGTATAAACTGGCTCTAGGCACTTCTAAAGATCTGTCTATCTAGACTCTTCTCATTAAATAAAATATATTTTTCTCAGATTATGCATAAGGTAGCGTTTAAGTTAGACTCTGCTGTCTATTTGCGCTACGGTAGCATTTTTTATGTACATTGTCTTAAACTGCACCTTCTAGATGGACTTAGTTCTATCATTGTTCTTGCTGAAGCATTTTTCCCTCAGCATGTTAGATCATATTTTTGATTGCTGTGACTATCTCTGCATATGAACAGTGTAAAAACAGTTCTTAAATAAAAGAGACGTTGAATGTCTGTAATGTTGTTTATTCATTCACTCATATGCCAAAATTCATTCAAATGTTTAAATATTTTTACAGCAAAAATGTGTGCGATTCATTTAGATGAACTCATCAGAGAGCTTATAATTAATTAGATATTTTTTTCAAATCACAATTTTTTAATACACAGAGCACCATCAGTATACTAGCATTAATACGCCGGAATACAAGTCGCCAGCCTGATCATCTGGAATGTTCTACACCTGTTTCTTCACTGGTTCAGGCCTTAAGTTAGATGCGCTTTGTTCTGCTTAAATGATTCATGTGTACGTCACTGTGTGGCTTAACAAACAAAAAACATTCCTCTGGATCAGGGACTGTCTTGCTACCTTAGTTTTGAACTGGAGCTGGTCTGTGGATTCTAGTCAGTAGCCTCATTCTGTCCGTTTGCCCAGATTATACATATTTCGTCCATTTTTCTACAATATGTCTACTTGTTTTCTATTCTAATTGAGCAAATCAGGGCAACTGGTGGCTTGGTGGTTAGGGCGTTCGCCCTGCAATCAGAAAGTTGTGGGTTTGAGTCCCAAGACTCCTAGTGGCACCACTGAGGTACCCTTGAGCAAGGTACCGTCCCCACACACTGCTCCCCGGGCGGTGTGTTCCTGACCGCCTGCTGCTTCACTTGGGTGAATGAGTTAAATGCAGAGAAGAATTTCATGCTGTTCACACTGTGTGCTGTGGTGTGTTCATGTGTGGCAAAAACCGTCACTTTCAAATTAGAATGAATGCATCCAAAAAAGTTGCGATTATACCCTCCATCAAATTAAAATGGCACTTTCTCATATGATTCTTAATGCAACGTGTGGTAATGGAGTGAACGTTTATTTCAACTATTGTGCAGGAAAACGTGGAGGATATTCCCCATATATGAAACACATAAAACAGTAGATCTAGTAAAACTCATCCAGGAGTTTAAGTACATTGTTTTAAAATGACGCCAAAACACACAATGTTATTTCCATACTGATGAACTGTAACAAATAAATCGGTAGCAGGTTCTGAAAATATTTACAATGCAAAATTATTATTTTACAAAATGAATAGTTGAGTATAAAGAAGGAATTTACATGTCATTGCACTCAATTTAATACAAGCACCACACACATTTTATATGGCATAGGTATTGAGTGGCTTTATGAAAAAATGTTTGCAAAAAAAAAGAAACCGCTTTTTTTTTTTTTGCTTAATAAAAGGAGTTAGAGTTCATAAAGGTGCTTAATATTGTCATCCATAATAAATGTGCCTATTAGAGTTTGCAGTTAAACGTTTTGATGAGATGTTATTCTTTGGTCATTTCCTTAAGACTTGAATATTACTGTTAAAAAGGCACGATTCCCAAAGGATAAAATGCTAACCTGACACTCAGCTTATCTTTTTCAGTAACGCAGCCCTTGAAGTCTTTGCAAATTTAGGAAAAAAATAATAATTTCAAAAACATCAACCCCCACACAAATGTTACAACGTAGCTTAAATCACCTTTTACTTGAAGTGTCCTTTGTTGTAAGTTTTCTTCCAAAAAAAAAAAAAAGTCAGATATCATGTCTTGTCCTGAAAGAAAGTGACTGGATGGAGGAGCTGGGGATCTAGGGGACCTCTCACTGGTCCACAAAGTGGATGGCATAGGTAACCTGGTTGCCATTGTCCCAGGCATACAGCACCTTCTCTTTGGGGTTGTAGTCCACCTGAGTGACGAAGGCATACTCATTTGTGAAGGGGAGTCTCGGTGTGGCCTCGGTGTTGGTGTGCATGTCGTAGGCGTACGAAATCTCACTCTCTTTCTGGTTGTAGTTGTCAATAGCATAAAGAACCCCGCACACGATGAAGCAGTTCCCGTACGAGTTGCGCTTCAGGCCCGTCTTCCACGTCGTCTCCTTCTTCATGGACAGGTCTCCCGGGTCCAGCTTGCTGATGACAATGACCTCGTGCTGTGAGTAGTCGTAGTCCAGTGCGGGGTAGATCACCCACAGACCGCTTTCATCCACAGCAAAGTCGATGTCAGAATGGCCACGCCATTTCCATGGTGTGGTGTCCTCGTACACCACATCGTGCAGGAGTGTCCAGGCCGCTACGTATCGCATCCGCAGGTCATATTTGATGATGTTCTTGGTGAAAGCTCGGTTGTAGTAGAAGGCGCCGTTGTAGATCACGTGGCCAGTTCCTATCCAGTTGTAGGGGAGCTTGTAGAGGTTACTCCATCGACCTGGATTGTACATTGTAGATGTAGAAAGTTGGGTTAGAACAAGGACACCCAGTTCTATTCCTACAGGGTTTCTTTGGGAATTTTCCCGCTCAAACACACACAACTAAACCTCCCGGCAAGCAGGCGCAGTGATGGGGCAAACTCCCTATTTATACCCCTCATTAAATCAGGTCTCTTGGAGATGTATAACACCTTTCCAGAAAAAGCAAAGAACAAAAATGGTGGAACAAACTCCCCTATTAATACCCTTGATTGAAACAGGTGTTTTGAGCAGGGAAATGACCAATTTCAAGATCTAAGCTTTACATCCATGGAACTTGTGTTTCACCCATTTTATACACTAAACATCAAAAAGTATCCAGTATCCTTCTAATTAGTGAGGTCAGCTACTTTAGTATGCACCTACTGCTGACACTGGTGTTCAATTGCGTGCATACAGCTCCTTTGAAAAGCACTGCCAGTAGAACGGGAAGCTCTGGCACAGCCTAAGGTCACTACGCCCAATGCCAGCTACGCCCAGTGCCAGCTAGAGGGGTACAAAGCCTTCCCTCTACTCTGTGGAACAGTGGAACTGCATTCTCTGGAGTGATGGATACCTTTGGAATGAGCTGGAATAGCGTTTGTGATCCAGAACTAATCTTTCAACACCAGAACCTGACCTCACTAATGCTCTTGTGGTTGCAATCAAATCCTACTGTAAAGCCTTCCCAGAAGAGTGAAGGCCAATCCTGCAGCAAACTCCAAACTAATCTCCTTCATTTCAGAAGAAACATTGGCTGATTAGTGAGTGCAACTTTAGGAAAATCAGTGTCTTACATTATGGCAGTGTATTCTAGACCCCTCTGTTAAATCTGTCACACTTGTTTCCATTTCCCACCTTGCTTGAAGTTCTCTAGGTTGCGGAACTCCACCAGGTTGTTGCCGTAGTAATAGTTGGTGACATAGATTTTGTTGTCCTTGGCAAGAGGGTCTTTCATCCAGGCCCCTTCATTGCGGCCATAACTGTGGTGCTTCTCTGGCATCTCCACTGATGCGATGGTGCCCTCACACTCCACAGATTTGCCTGGAACATGAGAGTACACCAGAAGTAAGAGTGCACTTATGGCACTTTTCCACTGGCACAAAAAACATGCCATACTGCGAACCAGTGTTTTTTTATTACAAATTAAAGTGACCTGTACCCAAGCCGTACCTGACCTGCTCAACGGCAGGGCCAAAAGTGAGCCACAGCCGGTCAAAAGGTTGTCATCAACATTGTTTTTTTTTACTGTCCATGGATTGTATGCAGATACAAACTAACAGCTGGGAAGTCAACAAAGTACACGCTCTACCATCTGTGTGGGCTGAAGATACATTTTAGTGGGAGTTTTCTATGACACTAACAAACGTATCTTTAACGTTGTGAGAAAATCAAAGGTGTACCAGAACATCACTAACAATTTAGCTGGGTTAGGTTTTCACTGCACGGCTAAACTATGTCAACAAAAAATAAAAAAACACAAACAAGACTATAGAAAATAAAAGACAACAATAACAAAAGAAGTTTGACAACATGAATGCAGTTTTGGGACAACAACCGTCCATTAACTGTGGGGAGACAACTCCGTGTCAGAAACAGAGTTACTGGGCTGAGATACACTGGAAACTCAAAGTGTGCTACAACTTTTGTGCTATTGCGGTATGATTTAGGTACAGTACAGTTCCTGTATACCTATGGAAAAGTTTCTTTAGTGTTTTAAATCAGTGTTCCCAACCCAGTCTTGGGCATCCCCCAAATGGTCCACATTATCAAAGTGTCTTGATTGCTAGTGAGGGTTCTTGATTGCTTGGTACAAGTGTATTGGATACTTCAGTACAACAAAATGGGGACAGCCTGGGGGGGTTCCGAGCGCCGACATGGAAAACAATGTAAAAAAGTAAAAGAGATGAGAGGAAGTGTAAGAAGATGCATCAGCAGTACCTGCTTTGTTAGTGTTGGCCTTGCTGTTCAGTCCCGGCATGACCGTGATGACCGTTTTCTCCGTGGTTGGGGTTGAGCTCATGATCAGAAGTTCCTCTGCACTTGTTGTTTGTGAGGCAGCTGTTGTTGTTGTTGTTGTTGTTTTCATAGCAACAGCTGTTGTGGTTGTTGTTGTTGGCAAAGGGGTCGTGGTGCCCTCGATGGCTTCCAGGATGAGTTCGGAACCCCCTCTGTCCTCGATTTGGTGGACGGTGTGGGTTTTGGCAGAGCTTTCTTTGAATGTCAGGAGACAGGGATGCAACAGGGGGAAAGACAGGGAGGGAGATTACAACCCGAAGTTCAGTGTTTCACCCCAAGCGTCCAAGATTCCACAGCCACACATCAAAAGATATATTCATTATTAATGAGACGTCGGGCTCGTAGTAACTTCCTGCACTGTAACAGAGTCTCTGACTGCAATGTTTGGATTCGGCATTCTTAAACAAGCCCGTTTCATGTCGAGCCACGCAAAACACATCTCCATGAGACAATGTCAGGGGAGAAACCCTAATCTGAGCCCTCGCTTCCTGTGCTGTGGGGCTGTCTGGAACATTACCCATGAGCACATGAGGACAGGGATCAGGGCCAGACGCAAATACAGCAGGTAGTACTGCATGACTAGTCAGGAGTCCAATTACAGAGCAACTGTCTAAGACTCTCTAAGGCAGACCCTCCGAGGGTCCCCCATGACAAATAAGCCCTAAAATACCACTTCTAAAAAATTTTGTTGGATTTCCCACTTATAGCTCATTGCAACAAGCAGGAAGGTTGTTGGGAAAAAATGTTGAAATTGCGTAATCAAAGCTGATGTAAACTGAAAATAACTGTAATTCAATTAACCATTAAGGGTAACCAGTTTCTACGCAGAATGTTTCTTTTATTTTTTACAAAAAAGAGAATAACAAAGACTATAGACATTATTTAAAGGGCCCATATTCTACATTTTCATTGTATTTTATTGCCACTCAAGGTATTGTAAGTTTTTATTTTTATGAATCAAATGAGTCTTGGAGACAGACATATGTAATTGAACCCCACTCTGCCCTGTACTGGCCCTCATTCTAATGGCAGCATGGCTAAACTGCTGGTTAAATAGGTGGGTATATATAAATGAGTTGGTTTTCATTATATCATAAAAACAATGAATTAAAAACAGGTCGCGTATACAGCTTAATTTCCATATGTAGACTGTATGAACTGATACATTCAATTCTTTAACAAAATGTATGCAGTACATCAAGTTTCTATGTAAAAATAGAAACTCCAGTATTCCATGACATATTTTCTATAATAGAAGACAAGAGATGGTGTGATTTCATAACTGAAAGTTTCAGCTGCCTTAGTGGCGGTGCCAGTTTATGGTCACACTCTTCTTCAGCAGCTGACCTAAACATGTTCTGTTTTCTGCTAAAGCAGAAAACTTCCATCAGTTTAAATAACCTGCTGCCCCCGAGCTCTTCTGGTGTTCACAATTACCATTAACAACTACTGCAAAGAAGAAAATACAGGGGGGCACTTTATGCACTGTATTTTACAGATCCGGGCTGTTTACAGCAGCCCTGGGTATAATGAGGACTTGTAAAATTACAGTAATAAAATGTTTCTCTCCATTTTCTGCACTGACACCTCCCCTCAGTTCTGAATATAGTTTGAAAGCTATTCTGGACAGTCCCGCCAAAGCCCTAACGGCCAAGAAGCCCCTGTTTTGCCAAATATCTGTTAGCAAAACAGGACAAGTAATGAAGAGGTTTACTCAGGTAATGTTCTGGAACAATAAATGATTTGTTCTTCAAACAACAGTCAAGAAACCATGACTGCAGCGATGGTCTAATTACAGGATGATTTCATTAACACACAGACATTAGCATCATTCTATAGTAATATGATTTTTGTTGAAGAGCCCAACCAAATATTTTGGAATAAAAGAATATAATGTGTCATTCAAGAATAGTTTCAAAACTTACTATTAACTCCCCAGTCCATATATGGAAAATAAGCTAAAAAAAAAAAACAAAAAACCCGTTTGAAGTCACTGCTTTTTTGAAGTCATAAAAATGACTTCACAGTATTATATAAGTGGACGCACCTCTCTCTCCTCTCCCTGTGCTGTCCCCATCTGTGTCGTCCGTCCGGGTTGCTTTGTAGTAGGTGATTCCTCTGATGACCCCCGGCTGGTGACCCAAAGTCTTGGCCTTGGCAGTGGGGTCAGGCTTCACAGGTTTGACCGCTTTGGCTGGCTGCTCCTTCTTGGGTTTGACTGGTTTTTCTTTGGCTTGTTTGGGCGGCGCCTTGGCTACTGGGGGCTTTTTATTGGGGGCTTTCACGGCATCCTTGGTCTTCTTAGTTTCTGTGGCCTGCAGTTTAAATTATCATATTAATAAAACGGGTCTGTGTTAGGAGTGTATATACAACAATTTGATGCAACTGAAACAGTTCAGTGCTTCAGGAAATGTAAGATTCAGTGCAGTTTGGATTGTTTATTTTGGTACAGAATTCAGAATTATTGGAAAAAAGTGTGAATATATATAAAATGTGTGTGGTTACCTGAGCCTTGTTCTCCGCTGCAGAGTCTTTCTGCAGGAGCTGAAGTCCTAGGCTGGATATCTCTTTTTTGATGCTCACCATGATGTCAGAGTAGTTTTCATACTTCTTTAGCTGATTGGACAGGTTCACTACGCTGTCTCGAACAAAGTCATTCTCCCTGCTCAGGTTCGTCTTTATCGTCTGTGGACAAAATTATCACAATGCTGTCAAATTCATAGCATAAATTCCTGGGTGATTTGGGGGGGGGGGAGCTGAACCCCTAATCACTTCCCCCCAAAGGGAAAGTAAAGGCAGAGGCTAAAGGGTCTTAAAAAGTACACAGAAATAAACTTAATGGTGCACACTAAAAGATGTTTTCCCAGCTGTGTCAGAAAGACATTAAGTTCAAACACCCCAAAGAGGGAGTTAAGCCATTTCTTTACTATTTACAATGCTGCCTCAGGCTCAACTCTTCATAAAAAGTCATTGTCAGCAACTTTTTGTGAAACCTTTTCTAGGAAACCTTTTTTTGTATTTTCAATAGAAGCATGCTAACTTCTGTCACTTTAAAATTTAAAGAGGAAGTCCAAAGGTTTTTCATATTTCCGCAATAATCAATGGTTGAAATGTAAAATAATTCAGTGTAAGTTTGGTGTACAGAAGTGATTCATTGTACAGAAACTTGCCTAATTATTTTACAGTGGTGAATGGAACCAGAAGTCTCTTCTCCTACACAAATATAGCCATTTTATGTCTTCTGAGTTTTTATATGGATGTTGATGATATCCACATTAATAGTGGCAAATCTGAACTAAATCAGTTTTCTTTGGGAACTATTTTGCCTTGTAATGCCCTGTGTGTACCCTTGGAATGTAAAAGTACATTTTTTGCCAAAACTTTTTCAAGTAAAAAATGCCTCAGGCATAAGGCCGCATATTAGTAACACATTAGTAATTTCACATAATATCTTTCTGTGAGATAATTAGAGGCAGACGTCTGGTTCCATTCACCATCACTATGAACATTTCAGACGTGTGAGTTTCTCTAGTATGGAGTGTTTTACACTAGACCCACTTTGAAACAGACTGTCTTTGAAAGTCCTTCACTAAGCCTGGAGAACTGTCCAAGACTACTTTAAAAATACAAGAAAGTCTGGATCTTTGGGAGCAAAATATGAAGAAATGAGTGGCGGCTCAAGACTTTTGCACGGTGCTGAACAATTCTGCACTTTATTATAAGCGAGTTTGTGTTTTCTTGTGGACACATCGTACTAATTTTGCATGCCAGTAAAGTGGCCCTGTCTTTTCAGACATAGCAGCTTTGGATGTGTCCAATTAGATCTGGACCCATTTGGTTTTATGCTGATATTTTAACAGGCTGCCTCTCTGGATTTAGGCATAATGGATCATCACTTGCTAACGAGGGTCGGTAATTGGTGAAAAGAATTCAGCAATATTTGCATTCCCAGGGCATACCATCTATACAGAACTGTGCAAAAGTGTAGATGGTATGCCCTGGGAATGCAAATATTGCTGAATTCTTTTCACCAATTACTGATACCATCTGGATAGCATCTGTTTGGCAACAGCTTCATTTTTCAGCATGAAAAACATGATTTCAAACACACTGCCAAGGCAATTAAACCTTGATGGCATAAAATACAATGGAACACTATCAATCATGGATCAGCCTCATCTTGACAGAGAATTGAACAAAAGGCAACAAACGTCTAAAGAAGAGCTTGGTAGCGTCCCTCAAAATGCTTGGAGAGCTATTCCAGAAGAAACAACAAGAAAGCTTTAAAGGTGTTCTCTACTGTTCTATACTATATTTACATGTTTGCACGGGTTGCAATAAATTACTGTACAAACCTACTGTCTCATTTTCCTATGAAATCTAAAGATATGAGTGGGGCTCAAGACTTTTGCCCAGTATTGTACGCCTTGTTGTGTGAAAGTCCTTCTTTCATCTCTTACCTCTTCCAATGTGTTCATCTGGGCCACAACTTTATTCATGTATGCGTGAACCTTCATCAGGTCCATGCTGTATAAAGTCCCCTCCAGCAGGTCCACCATGGAATGGAGCTACACACACACTCACACACACACACACACTCAATCAATGACTTGTGAATGGACAATGAACTTATTATCAACAATCAAACTTCCTTTCACAAATGCAGCTGCTCTTTTGAAATCCTCTCTAAAAACATCCCGATTTTATCTGGAGACCCAGTGAGACACAACAAAGAAAACTTAAGGCAAATGTGTGTAACTCAAACCTGTTGGCTCTCTGTATGGTCTCCTTTAACATATAAAATGCTTATATAAGCCAAATATCCTTACATATGTTTCCTCTTTATGGTGGCATGCACATGAGTGACTGGACGAGTCCTGAACGTAACTCATGTGAGACGTTTCTGGGTGTAGTCTGGGATAAAAGGGCTGTTTTGTATATATGCACTACGTGTGCGTGCATCAGATAATCTATAAAGTATTACCTATAAACTCTACCTAGGGGCTTTTAAGCATATTAGAAGTCCAAAAGGCCAGGCCTGATAAGGTTAACCTCTTATTTAGGTGTAAAAACTGTTGAGTGGTTATAATGTTTTTTATAGAATGCATAATTATGTATAATACATATTTGAAAGCCACTTTATGCATATTCTGCATATTAAAGTGCACCGTAACAGTGCAACGTAGGGGTTTCCGATAAAGTGGCCAGTGAGTTGAAGGTCTTTCTAATAAAATAGTCAGCAAGTGGAAGGTGTTTCTAATAAAGTGCCCACTCAGTGGAAAGTGTTTCTAACAAAGTGGCCAGTGAGTAGATATGCAAGGTAAAGGATCCTAAGAAAGTGGCCAGTGAATGGAAGTTGGAATGAATGGAAGGCAAGTGTGTGGACATTAAGTTTGTGCAGTATTTGATGTTTGAATGGGTCTACCTTAAGCAGTTCAGGTGCTTGTTTCTTCAGTTTCTCTGTCTTCCACTCATTTTCGCAGGGGTTGAGGGACGAGGGCGGAGCTGTGCAGGAGCATTTGCAGTCCGAGCCTGAGCTGACTGTTTCCACTGCGTAAAAGTCGTCCACTCGCAACGTCCCGTCCCGAAGCCTCGCGCAGGCCTCCGTGCTCAGCGGCCGCATCATACACTTACAGCGACAGTCCGAGCCTTCTGATGTCATCCTGACCGGCTCCAGGTCCCCAAAGAGCTGGCAGAGGGGAGAGAATTATAAACATTTAAAATGACAGTTTGGCCAAAATTACATTTGTTCCCCCCACAAATGTGGTCGATCTTGTTTGGTGTGTAAAGCTTTTTAAGTTTTACACTGGAGCTGTGAAGCAGTAGCCGTAGATGTAGATACCAATGTTAGCATGGCGCTAACTGTGTCGTAAATCATCACACACTCGCCTCAAACTGTGTTGAGCTGCTAATTAATCTCAGATAGACATGATTTTGTGTAGTATCAAGTGTTAAATCATTTCATCATGTACAATAATTTATTATTATTATGTGCAATAGTTGCACCATGTGAATATCACTACTTATGTGATCTCTATTATGAGCAATCACAGACTCGGGTCAGAGAACAACTCTAAACCACCATTTGTGTTACTAATATATCACTTAACTGTAAGTTACTTATCTACAGTATTTATACCCCAGCATTTGTGTATTATAGCACAGTGTGTTTCATATTAAGCATTTCTTAATAAGAGTTTCTATCGAATTTATTCAGACTGTATATTTCATATTGTTCTTGTCTCTGTTTGTCTGTTCAGTTGTAAGATAAGCAATGTCCTCCGGGATCAATAAAGTTTTTACATTCTGATTCTGATTCTTATTTAAAATCAAGCTGAGGCACCACTTCACTTTAGCTCACAATGGAAACATATACCCCCGTTAGCATGGTGCTAACTGCATGGCTAAGTCATCACACACTCTCAAGTAATCTCAAATAGACTCACTTTTGCGATAAACCATCATTTAAAACCAAGTTGAAGCACAGCTTTAAACTGCACATTTGAAACTAAAGTGTACGTTCTGCAAGCCCACATTCCGACCAGGGGCTAAAGAAAGTCCCGGGTTTAGGAACGAGAGGACCGCCAACTGTTTAATCCTCAATAGTTTCATTTCTTTCGTGTTTTTCCTTGGTATGCTGGACTTGGAACTGGAAATAGTTTCTCAGGAATTCATCTGCAGATCTAAAACCACTGAGTCAGAATTAGCTGTGTAATAGCTATGCACTACCTATGCAATCAATGATGTAATAACAAATACATACAACAACAACTTGAGACCTTTTAAGGCTAAAAAACAAATAACGAGGTGACTTCAGTTCCGAAACTGGTCGTAAACCTGATTCTGCTTGACCTCAAAGGTCATGCCGTAAACTCCACGCTCGCCCAGGGAGTGGTACAGAGTGGATTTAGCAGATTGGTTTTAAACCGTAAATCCGACTCTTTCATCTTCAGGTCTCACACCTCAAATGCCTGCACTCGCTTTCATCACTTCAGAACAAATGGTCTGATTATCTACTATGTCGTTCAAGGCATGACCTCCAGAATTGACCCCTAAAGCCCCACTGATGCTATGGTGGAAAAGGTTCAGAGGAATGCCCAATTAACCCTTAGAACTCAGAGTGTATTAGTGAAATCTGTGTAAAACAGTCTATAACTGCAACACCAAACAAAGCTCTGTATGTCGTCTGACAACTCAAGCATCACACAAACCGGGGAAACTTCTATATCAGGAGACGTTTTGCGTTATGATGATAATTTACCATTTGTTGCAGTTCCTTTTTTTCTGTTTTTCTCTTTATCATCTCTCTCTTTCTTCTGTTTCCCTCTCTATTTTCAGTTTCCTCTCTATTTGTTTCTCTCTCTGTGTTCTTCCCTTCCTGACTGTTTGTTCCTCTATATTTCCGTGTCTTTCAGAGATTATTTAGTCTAAATCCGCTTTTGTGGATATTAAGAGCCACCATGCGCCCGAGCCTTGTCTATCAGTTGTCTAGACAATCATGAATTGCCATTGGCTGAACCTAGGTCTGTCTTGATATCAGATTTTCACTACATGATTATCATGGACAAAATTGTCCCGATAGTTACTGGAGCCTGAAACCCCTAACTGGCACAAATATTAATTTTAAAAAATGTTTACCATCTAAAGTATTTAAATGAGTCCCATGTTTTTTAGATACAACCAAATCATCTGGAATGAACTTAGAAAATTAAACATTAGGTAGCAGAAAACCTCAGTGGCCTCCAAGGGAACCTGGGCCCCCAGTTTGAGAATCATTGTTCTCAGTGGTGAGAGCCAGGTTTTCACAGGAAAAACAAAATGTGTTTTGGCAGTGCTGATCCAGTACTGGATGCTCCAAGGATGCGCCAACGTAGGATAAAACTGCATAACAAGAGCTTTAGTGGATCATTCTCAGTCTCATCCACAGTCTCAGGTTTAAGATAAGATAAGATAAACCTTTATTAGTCCCACAAGTAAGGAAATTTGCTTTTATACTTTATATTCACACATTTTAAGTTTTTATTCACAACTGCTGATTGACTTCTGCTGTAAAGGAATTTTGAGCCTTTTCTGCGAACAGGATTGCTGAATTTGTCTGTGCTAATGGATGTGACGCTGCAGATGCAGCAGACTGAGATTAGGTATAAAAAAAGACTTTTGTAGGTCTATGTTAATCTTTTTTTGAAGAATGTGCTCAGGTCCAGGCCTTTTTCACCTTTTCATCACAGCAGACCCTAAGCAGCACTGACACACACAAGCCTCGGCCACACCGGGAGACCTGACTGCAAAGCTGCTCTTAATGAATTGCGAATCCATTTACTTAGGGGAGGAATGAGAGGGGCACCAGCAGCGGGCGAGGGAGATTCGGTAAATGCTCTCTTTCTCTCTTTCTCTGCCTCTGTTTCCTCTCTGTTTATTCATTTAGCTATTTCTCTGTCTCCTTTCTGTTTTCATCTCTCGCGATCTCTGTCTCTTTTCTTTTTCGTGCTCTATTTTTTCTCTTTATCTGTTTCACACTCTCACTCTCAGTCTCTCTCTCTCTCTCTCTTTCTTCTGTCTCTCTCCCACTGATCTATTTTCTGTATTTCTCCATTTCTTCCTCTCACTCTCTCCTTCTGTTTTTCTCTCTGTCTTTGTTTTCCTCTCCCCTTCTGTCTCTCTCTCTCTAGCTCTCTCTTTTTCTCTCACTCTTTTTCTTTCTTTTTTCTCTTCATCAGTTTTTCTTTCTCATCTCTGTTTTTCTCTCTCAATATTTTCAGTTTTTCTCTCCCTTTGTTTGTTTCTGCCGGGTTTTCTCTCTCTGTTCCTCTCTTTCTCGCTGTTTGTTCCTGCCTTTCACTATTTTTATCTCTATTTGTTTTCTCTTCTCTCTCTTTCATTTAGCTCTTTCTTTTTCTCTATCCTTGTGTTTCTCTCTCTCCCTCCATCTGTTAGGCATTAGAACCTCCATGACTGGCGACTTGACGTTTACCGTTGCCTTACTTTGAAGCAAGCCCGGCGGGAACTAAATATGTCCATAAATTCAGGCGATGGGGCTTGAGTGGATTTTCACTTTCTCCTGTAAAGATCTGATTATCTAAACACATCCTGCAGCTTTTTGCTTTCTTCCTTTCCTCAATAACATCTCCCACACAACCCTACTTTCATCGACTCTCGGCCGAATCTCTCCTATGCTGCTATAAAGTCAAAACTGACCAGAATGTTTTTGGAGGGCAGGTGTCGGTGAACAGAAGAAGCAGTCTGTATACGGTACTGAGTCCAGTGGGATGAGATCCATATGTGCTTCAAAGCGGCACACCGCCTTATCATGACCACGTGACCCACCAACACCGACAGTAGTCTGAGAATAAACAGCACTCACAGAAGTTGTAAAACTTTATGTGGTGTGGAGACCTTCTGGGCCAGACTGGTTCACTTCTCTCATGTTCACGTTGTTATGGAGGGCGGATGGATTTGAAATGACGTCTTGCGATCCTCACCATCCAGCTCTTTCCACGCTAATGATGTTTGTCAGAGCCCAATGACGTGGACTGTAATTGTAACTGGTGTTTGATTCTTGTAATATTTAGTGTATTCCTAAGTGCCAGCATGTGGTTATACATGGAAAAATTCAACATGCACACTTGGAATTGGTCTCATTTTTAAAACAGTTGTGAGGTAACACAGTCAAGACTAGCGTTACAACAACTGCAACAAGGGCATAATACTGTATTAAGGGAACCCGTCTTACAGTGATAACAGTCCCCTCCCCATTCTACATGCCTCCGTATTTGAGAACTGATACACCACCCCCCACCCTCTACCCTCTACCCTTACACCTCCCACCCCTCAAAGAATGAGTGAATTGTCCCCGCTGAATATAAAATAGTACTTTTGCTTAAACTGCCCATCCCTAAAACACATACAGTAGATCAGGAGAATTCTGGATGGTGGATAAATAGGAAAGAGACTTGACTATTGCCTACAAATGGAATGTAGTGGCAGTGGGCATTCATGAGTAAAGGAAGATTAATTGCACGAAGAACAGATGTTTTTTCAGGTCTGTAAGTCTGTATTCTGACGTTGGTTCATGTCGCTGACCATGGGAGCCATTCCACCTCATACTCAGTGCCCTGCTGCACTTGACCCCAAGGCCTTGGGCTGTTAGGCCAGAGAGCTTTAGGCTGTCATCTTTCTCCCTCGAGATTTACAGAGCTCTGCCCAGACCTGGGCTGGGGCACATGTGGAAGTGGTTATGGCCAGAGGAAGAATTCAGCATTTCAGAGATTCTTCACAGTAAGATCAAGATGTCCATGTGCCACGTTATACCGTGTGTGTGTGTGTGTGTGTGTGTGTGTGTGTGTGTGTGTGTGTGAGCATGCACATGTGCGTTTTGTAAGGTATATTATATAATGCCATCTACATGAGAAAAGCCTACAAAGTATAAAACTAAAGGCCTGATAGGGGTGTAAAAAAGCATGGATTGATCTAAAGATGGACATTCAATTGCATCAATTTCAACAGTGGTCTATAGTCAAGAATGACACAAAGAAAGAAAAAATAGACTAATCAAGTACTAATGGCAAGTTTCACTGATAGGCCAAGGCTGAAGCTCAGCTGCAGAAGTGCATGGTGGAACTCAACGCTCTGCTTCATCTTAAAAGTCAAAGCATTAAAGAATTTCACACCATGGCAAACTTCAGCGACTTTATTGTTCTTGTGAGCATTTTAAAAAACAATCATGCAGAAACCAATATTTTTGGTTTATTGCCTAATAATATGATTATTATAATATGATTATAACATTTATATTATCAAATTATAACATATAGTTTGTTATATATTAACAAATTATAACACATTATTTGAAAGAAAATGCCAGGTAGCTCAGAGACCCCACCCTCCCATAACATGTTTCACCAGGGAACACATGATGAATAATCTAATCTAATCCAATTATTAATGAATTATTAATGAAATTCCATGCATTTCATAAAAGAATTATAATCGGATCGTCTTGCTGAGAGGTCAGAGATGTCCACTGCTGGTTGCTGATACCCGCTGGACAGAGTTCAGGTTAAGAGGAGGAAAGCAAAGTCCCTCATTAAAGCGGATTAAGGCCGATTCCACAGCCAGAGCTGAACACACTCCTCCATGCTCTGAGCACTGCATGGCTGAAAGGCCCACCGGAAGAGGAAGAGTTTAATCCAGCTGTGCTGTTCTTTTGTGTGGGACCGGCGTGTGAGCAGAGCTTAGAAAAAAGTCAGTGTGTGAGTAATTCTACAGCACAAGCAAACCCAAGCAGCACAAAAAGACCACTCTCTTTCACGAGCTAATTAGGTGACACACACACACATACACACACACACACATCCTGGCCTGGTGAGTTTTGACAATAGCACCACTTGTTACATAGAATGAAAGAGTCAGTGTTATGATCGATTAGGTCAAGTGTATGAATTCGGCCCTGTTTGCTCTCCATAGCTCTTTCAGACAAAATGCACAAAACTACTGTCTGTGTGTGTGTGTGTGTGTGTGTGTGTGTGTTTGTATGTGTGTGTTTGTGTGTGTGTGTGTGCGTGTGTGCATGTGTGTGTGCTCTGAAGGAGAGGGAAAGATCTAAGAGATTACGACTGCTTTAAATGTAACATTATTTTTTTAAACACATTATGCAATAGCTGGTTGGTTGCAAATCACTTTATCCGTGTTAAAAAGTAAGAAAAGCCGGAGTGTCATTGCAAACATCAAGGCCGATGATGTTATTTATGGTGACACACTTCCTTAAGTGTTGTTTTCATGCAAATAAAGCAAAAAGGCCCTTTAAACTCTTTTGAATATATGATTTTAAAATGACCACTTTCTTTCACCAAAAAAAATTGTTCCAGCAGTTTAGAGTAAAGGTATCATTGTTGTTACAACAGATGTTCAGTGGAATGACACAGTTAACATGAAACAACATGTGTAAAAGATCAGTCACCAATCAGCACAGACAGAACAGTTAATATATAACAATATCTGATAACTGCAGTGTTTTCACCATTGTTGTATCCTTCCACTGACCACCGATAAGTACCAACAATGATTGACCCTTTGGATTTCTGTAAAGAACAACAAGAACAACAGTGCCACCAATAGGAATCTGAGATTAGTTGTATTGTTTCACAGCAAGCGAACAGTGGTAATTATAGCAGCTGAGGTCTGCTACCTGACCCAATGGGGCACAGCAAAATATTGGGTTTCGGGATGGGTTTGGGACGAACACTCCCAGTCAAAAGTGGGCTCGGATTTTCAAATGAGTGACGATTAAATGGACTAAATTTCACACGCTCTCATGCCTTCTCTGTCTCTGAGTCGCTCTCTTTCACTTTCTCTCTCTCCTACCGTTAACTATGTTTGGAATGACTCCAGAGTTTGAGGAGTCTGTGTACATGCCCCTCATTTTAATCCATGGATGTCAAGATAAGGGTGTGTTGGATCAGTGGAAAGGTCAGAGCGGATCGTTCACAAGTTTTCCCGAAGTGTGTGAAGCATTTGTGTTGAAGGGGCTAACATTTAATTACAGGAGCATGGAAGCTGTCCTCTACTAAATACCATCCATCCAAATAAACAGAAACCTTGTCTGTGACAATCTCCATTAAAGCACGAGAGCCTGTTCAGGTTAGGGTCCGCTTTGGGTTTCAGATTCAGCTTTAGCAGTTGGACCGGGTTGGGTCAAGTCTCGAAGTTGCTGGTACAGGTTGGGTTTGCGCTTCAGCTTTCCAACCTCTAATCCACACATTCAGATCTTAATTGTGACCCTGAAAACTTGAACCTTATGACTGCTTGTGACAAACATTCAGGTCAGTCCCTGAGTAATCACTGGACAATAATCTATTGTTTGATTAGAAATCAGCAATTGTAATAATCATAGGGGGAAAAAAACAATGTTCAGGGCTTATTTATATTTTTTCAGTTCAGAAAACTGGATAAAAGTAACAGTACACTTGGGGTTGTGAGTTATTTTGAATGGCATCAAGGATGTGAAGAGCTAAAATGACAAAGTCTTGGTGATAATGAACAAGCAGAAAGAGGGGGTTTCAGAAAAAAAAAAAAACAGTTAACCACTGCAATGTTTTCTGAGTCTGTTATGTCACCTGTCACGTACTGTACCAAAATAACTTCCACCAGACCACACAGTGACATAACACACACTGTGCCACAACTGTTCCCTTTCCGGGCTCCTGAGTGGCACAGCTGTCTAAGTGTTGGCCCAACAATCAAACGGATCTGATCCCTGATGGTACAGCAGCCATCTGTGGCCAGGACTGAGTGATCAGATTAATTTCTGTTTAAAATGCATATTAGATGCGTTCACACCTGCATGTTTGTGTGGATCAATTTAATCCAGTTATAATCCTGATAATCATAGCATACAGGGTCAGCATATCAGTGTCTGAAACCATACAGGCAAATCTGTTGAGATCATTTAACTCTCAACAGTTAGCAACATGCTAATTGCTAAACTTCTATTACTTGTTTGCTGCATTACATGAACAGAGTAGAATGGCTTGACCTGGTCAGCAGATAGCTAAAAGGCCATTCCCTAAGACACATAGACAGACACACATACGCACACACACACCATTTGCTAACACACACACACACACACACACACGCCTCATTAAGATAGGAGTGTCAATTACCCTTGGATTAGCCTAACATGCACTCGTTGATTTTGGGGGTATACCACCACATTCCTGCTTAGCTTGTTTATGTGTGTCATGGCTCTATTCTGTCCATCTGTCCTCTCCCAGAAGCCAGCTGAGAGACGTTTAAACCAGGCCGAACAGACAGACGGTTCAAATATAACAGAATCGGATCCTCCTCATTTATTCTCATGGTGTCTGATCACAGCCCTAGATCTTGGTTGGCTCTTTTCCCAGCCAGGGAAAGGACATTCAGGTGGTGTCTTGCTTACTGCCAATTATTCATAACCGCTGCTTATCATTCATGCAGGCACAGAAGCACTGGCTTATCAGCCTAAGTATGTTTTGGTTTATACTTATCTTACCCTCAAATGCAAAAATATGGAAGCCACAGCTCATTGTTGTGATATCTGCAGTCCAAATTCGCAGGTTGAATATGAGCTGCTCGTTGGCATCTAGCGGTGCAACATCTTTCAGAGTACAACCTGTTCCTCCATGTTAATATTTAACATTTAAAGCAAGGATTCCAGCGCAAATTCCCAGCTTACCCCAAATATAGTCAGTCATCCATGTGATGTAGCTAACAAAAAATATAACTACCAAGCAATGGAGATAATGACGGTCGAGATAATTGAGCTACCACACAGTGGAGTTACCAAGTAATGGAGCTACCAAGCAATAGAGATACCAATTAATGGAGCTACTACATTAATAAGATAGCAAGTAATTTATTTACCAATAATGGCGCTATTAAGTAATGGAGCTACAAAGTAATGGAGATGCCAAGCAATGGAGAAACCAAATAATGAAACTACCATACAGCGGAGATAAAGGAGATAAGTAATGGAGGCTAGTATTGTGGAAACTGCATGTCTAAGTGACAAGGTAATCTTTGCCTGGGTGGTTTCTGATGTCGTTTGACGCACTGGTGCTTACAAACATTGACAGCATCCATCCTGAAACCTGCATTTGTAGCTTTGTCCTTGTTTCTAGACAACAGTGTGTTATTCAACATCAGAAAGCACATGAGGAAGTCTATTAGTAGGTATTTACCAATTGAATCTGATTTCAGGCAAGTGTGAGACAAGCTATAAGCCCACATCACTCGTCAGCTACTCCGGCCTCACAGCGCCAGAACCATACCTAAGACACCAGACATGGCTTGGCTAAAAGTAACTTTTCTCAGAGCCAATGCTTTAAATGTTAAATGTGAATGCAGAGGAACAGGTTGTGCCTTGACCATCTGCGACCAGTCTAATCTCGTGGCGAGACACAAACATCCACCTGCGGCAGCCCACAGGCTAAAATAGAGCTGGACACTCAGCAGAGGTTAGCCATGGTGCTACCAGAGAGCCAGCGTCCAGTCACCACATAACAGCACATTTAGAGCTGACGAGTGTCCAGGATGCCACCCACCCACACACACACACACACACACACACGATAATCAGGGTTTGCTACCCTTGGGCAGCATTCACCCGTGTTCATTGGTAGTATGTTCCCAGAACAAATATATGAAAGCCCTCTGAGGCCTGGAGAAGGCCCACGGTCACTGCAGTAACCGCTCACAGAGGATCAAACACGACCCAGATGTTTGTCCTTCAGTGCAGTAGCTGATTTAATTCTGTAAGAAGAATGTGTGTGTATGTGTATGTGTATGTGTATGTGTGTGTGTGTGTGTGTGTGTGTGTGTGTGTGTGTATGTGTTTTACTGTGGTATAAACAAAGCGAGGGAGAGAGAGGGAAAGGAAAAGTGTGAGTTAAGCTCAGTGCTAGGTGATAGTGCTCCTCTGGATAAGGTGACTGCTCAAAAGTAAGTTACACACACACACACTCTCTCTCTCTCTCTCTCTCTCTCTCTTACACACAGACACACAGTTCATATTCAGTTACAGTATTAAAGTATCACAGAAAGAGCAGGCATTAACTCTCTTTCTCTTTCTCTCTCTCTCTCTCTCTCTCTGTCTCTCTCTCTCTCAATTATCCTGCTGTCTCTCTCCCTCCTCCCCTTGCTCTTCTCTCTCTTCTTTCCATTCCTCTACCTGACACTTTCTCTATTTTTCTCTGCCTTCCTCTCTCCCCCTTTTTTCTCCCTCTCCTTCTTTGTCTATTTGCCTCACTCTCCTTCTCCCCCTTAATGTTTCTTTCATTCTTTCTTTATATTTTTTCTTCTCTCTCTCTCTCTCTTTATTATCTCGATGTCTCTTGCCCTCTCCCTCCCTACTCTTTTCTCCCTCCCTTCTCTCTGTGCTCCTTCTGTCTCTTGCTCCCGTTAATTCAGTCCGTCTTTCTCTCTTTCTCATCTCTCTCTCCCTCCCTTTCCTCGGTCTTTCTCCCTCTCTCCTTTTCTTCTGTTCTTCTTAGTCCTGTCTTCCTCTCTCTCTCTCTCTCTCTCTCTCTCTCTCTCTCTCTCCCTCTACCATGCTCTACCATGTTCTCAGTACCTCCTGGGGAACTGCTGGTTGTTTTCCACTCTAACACGAGTCAGGTGTAGAAGCCTGTTCCCACATAACCCCCCCAGCACCCCCCTGCCTACCCTTTACACTTCTGTAGAGATAGACTCAGGATGGGCCAGTACTGGACCGCCCCGATGTAATACAGCCGGGTAAGTGAGTGATGCTGAATTTTCTCTGCTATCTTTCACTACCTGAAAGAGTTTTCTTTGGCTGCTCAGCAGGGCTGGAAATGGTAACCGATAACTTTTCCAAATAAACAGATTCTGCTGAAAATTGGCTGTTTGAACGAGAAGACAGGTAGATGGCCAAAACACACACTGCCTGATTACTTCACTGACATTAAACTGAGAAAGCACACGGCATTAAAGTGCCACATCAGTGAAAACTGCATTATCTTTGTTTTGAGTGGATAGTGAGTAATTTCCCAACTTTTAAAAAGTAAATCCAGCATGTTACAGAGTACAGTTCACAAACAAAAACTAAGCTGCAAAAACATGTGGAATTCATCATACCTGTGATGTACATATGATCCCCCCATTTAGCCTACAGCAGTTTAACCACTTATTCACTTATCACTAGTGTTTAACACACACATTAAAGAGCCACATCAGTGAAATCCGCATTAGATTTGTTATTTGTTTTGTTCTTGTTTTTTTACTAAAGGTTTAATTGGATGATGGGTAATTGTGTAACTTTTTTAAAGTGTACAGGTCCCTGCAAAACACTTGGAAAAACAATATGGAAGCTACAGCTCATTGTTGTGATATCTGCAGTCCAAATTCACAGATTGAAAATGAGCTGCTCGTTGGTATCTAGCGGCGCAACATGTTTCAGGGTACACCCTGTTCCTCCATGTTCATATTTAACATTAAAAGCAAGGATTCCAGCACAAATTCCCAGCTTACCCCATATATAGTCAGTCATCCATGTGATGTAGCTACCAAAAAATATAACTAACAAGAAATGGAGATAATGAAGGTACAGGTAATTGAGCTATCATGCAGTGGAGTTACCAAGTAATGGAGCTACCAAGCAATAGAGATACCAATTAATGGAGCTACTATATTATTAAGATACCAAGTAATGAATTTAACAATAATGGCGCTATCAAGCAATGGAGAAACCAAATAATGAAGCTACCATACAGTGGAGATAAAGGAGATAAGTAATGGAGGCTTATATACATTAGTATTGTGGAAATTGCATGCCTAAGTGACACGGTAATCTGTGGTTTCTGATGTCGGGTAAGTGAGTGACTGCAAAAACACTTGGAATTCATCATTCATAATACTTGTGTTGTCACAACCATGAACACATTTACATATGACCCCCCCCCCCCATTTAGAATACAGCAGTTTAGCCACCCATTCACTTAAGGATCACTATAAGGAGTGTCTGCAGAAACAACAGGTGTCTTTGCAAAGGAGTCAGCCAATCAGAATGGAGCTTATTTACATATATCAGTTTTAAATAAAAATTACACACATGCTATAAACAGGGGGAAAATATCCAACAAATAATAAAATATAGGCCCTTTTATAGTCCAAATTGTGTCTAATCTCTAACCTTAATCCTGATATCACAGCTTTGGTACACTGCCCATGGAAAAAAACATTCTGAAATGTTATGTATACACAAACTTTTGACACAAGTGTAGCTATTCAGGGTGTGTTTCCACAATCACACTTGGTAATGCAATTAGGGCACAGATACAATAACTATCGATTGCAATGAGGGTAAAGATCATTCAAACTCTTGCACATGCTCACCCAGTTTGTGTGTGCGTGTGTGTGTGTGTGAGAGGGTAGGGTGTGTATTGGTGTGGGAGAGGCAGACATGCTCCTGAGAGCCACAGCTGTGTAAAAGCAGAATGGTATTGTTTTTAACCCCAGAGGAGCTGCTCTCCTTCAGTTGCAGCTATTGCGCTCCCAGCCCAATACGCACACACACACACACACACGCACACACGCACACGCACGCACACGCACACACGCACACGCACACACGCGCACACACACACACGCACACACACTCCCACACACTCACGCACACGTACACACACGCGCGCACACACACACGCACACACGCACGCACACGCACACACGCACGCACACACACACACGCACGCACACGCACACGCACACGCACACACGTACACACACACGCGCACACGCACACGCACGCGCACACACGCACGCACACGCGCACACGCGCACACACACTCACACGCACACGCACACTCACACGCACACTCACACGCACACTCACACGCACACTCACACGC
>JBBPCX010067224.1:0-13538 GCA_037974365.1 Hydrocynus forskahlii | reverse complement strand
TGTGTGTGTGTGTGTGTGTGTGTGTGTGTGTGTGTGTGTGTGTGTGTGTGTGTGTGTGTGTCCTGGACTTTCAGAACGATGTGGACGATAAGCAGGCAGCAGTGAAAATGAAGATGTTTGGGAAGCTCACCAGAGAAACCTTTGAGTGGCACCCTGATAAACTTCTGTGCAAAAGATTTAACATCCCTGACCCTTACCCAGGGTGAGAGAGAGACACATGCAGACTGACCAAGTGTGTTTTCTTGGTCAGTTTGCCATAACTTTTTGAACTATTTTGATTTATTCATTTCCATAAAAATACATCCCTCCGCCTCCTTACCCTGCATCCAGATCTTTATTAGGGTGGAGTAGACATGTTGACGCGGTTCAGGACACAGTATGACTTACTGTGAGCTTTAAAAATTGAATGTCACTGATACAGACAACTTTTTCAGACTGTACCATTATTCATAAAGCAGCCGTAAATTACTGGACTGAGTCTTAAACCACAGCCACAGATGCAACCTTAGTGAAGATCTGGATGCTGTTTGAGTCTTGGTGATGTATTTTTATGGAAATTGTTTAGGGTATTTTAACGAATGTTGAGTTCTAGTGTTTGTCAGCAACATTAGCCTCATGACTTCAGTTCTAAACAAAAGAAGCAAAATCTGGACCTCCAACATACACTATATGGACAAAAGTATTGGGACACACCTGTTTTCCAGGGTTTGGGCTAGACCTCTTACTTAGAGTGAAGGACAATTTTATACTTCAGCAGACCAAGACATTTTGGACACCATGCTTCCAACTTTGTGGAACCAGTTTGGGGAAGAACCTTTTCTATTCCAGCATGACTGTGTCCCAGTGCACAAAGCGAGCTCCATAAAGACGTAGCTGGAGGAGTTCGGTGTGGAGGAACTTGACTGTCCCACACAGACTCCTGACCTCAACCCCATCCAGCACCTTTGGGATGAACTGGAACGGAGATTGCGATCCAGACCTTAAATGCTCTACAGAATTAATGGTCCCAAATTAAGGGGGGACCAACTCCATATTAAAGTCTATGGATTTGAATGCAATGTTATCAAAGTTGTTGTAACGGTTAGATGTCCTAATACTTTTGTCCATACAGTGTACCTTGGTTGATTGAATACTTCTCAGGTGGAAAATTGCAGATTTTATTTATTTATTTGTTTTTGCCAAACTATTCCTTTAACACCTGGGGAATGTTCAGTGAGACAAAGTTGGTACTAACAAGCGCTGTACTACTTTTCACCTTGACCTTCTTGCTTTGTCTGCTTACTTCTCATGTTATTAACATTCTTTATCCTAAGGTGATGTTCCTGCAGTTTTAAACACCTATCAGAACTTTTTATTTAGTTTCTTTATGCTCCCACTCGACTGCATTATTCATCAGCATGGCCTGAGCTCTCATTTATATGCGTAAGACCTCAAGTTTCTATTTGCACAAAGACTCGTGCTCTTTTTATTTTAACTACACTGAAAAAATTGCTTACAGCATCATGTTTTGAATGTCTAGAAGTTTCTTAGCTCTGTTTGACTCATTGAGTTTGTTCAGTGAGTTACAGGTTAAAATCAGTTTTATTTTGCAAATAACACATTTGCTAGTCTCACATTAACAAACTCTACCTATTTTTATTGGAGAAATGTTACCTAATATATTCATAATGTGTACCATACTGTAAATACATTGCTAAATGTAGCTGTGAAACTACTTACTGCACAGGCCCATTACATACTTAAAGATGTGCACAGGTTATTTTGTCTCAGGTTACTTACAATGTGTTGTATAACACTGTTCCTGACTACATGTTTCATGTCTTTTCTCCATACTGTCCATCTTGCTCCATTCGTTTGTTCCGTTTTGCACTGATAGTGGTAACGAAGACCAGGCGTCATTCTATGGGATATCGAGCTTTGTCCTCTGAGGCTCCATGCCTTTGAAATTAGCTGATAACATTCGGGCAGCAGACAGTTTGATGTCTTTCACACTTTTTCTTGACATATTTAATATAAATTGTTATTTTAATAGTGGGCTTATCAGTGCCTGTATTTGTGTTTGGGGCAGCTGTTGGCCAAGTGTTTAGGGAGCCGCCCCTGCAATCAGAAGGGTGTGGGTTTGAATCCCAGAACTACCAAAAGTTCCCTTGAGCAAAGTATCATCCCCACACACTGCTCCCACCTGCCCACTGCTTCACTTGGTGAATGGGTTAAATACAGAGAACAATCACAGACTGTTCACACTGAGTGCTGTGCTAAATTATTGATAAATTATTGTTTTTATCATCTGTAAATTATTGTTCTGTACTGTGTTACATGTATTGCACTGATGCGTTTCTTTCCTGTATGTTTTTTCCTGTTGTGTTTTGTGATTGACAGATCGAGTATAGTAGGGATGCCCAAAGTGAAGCGGGATAAGTTCTCCGTTTTCAACTTCCTGTCTGTAATAGATGGGACCGCCCCCTCTTCCAGCTCCTCATCCGTCCCCCCTGCCCCTGCAGCTGCCCCTGGCGTCTCCAACAAGCGCTCTAGGTGGGATGTGGCTGAGCAGGGCTCCCAGGTTAAAGACCCAGTCAGCATGTTCATCAGCGAGGCTCGGAGTGAAGTGGCCACAGGGCAGCAAGACCAGGCGAGCACGACGCCCCCTGCAGACTCTGCCACTGCTGAGGTAAACGATTGTTATAAACCTGCAGCACTGGTGTTCCCTATTCTAACGGCTCTTAATTCATCCATTATCAAGGTTTGTGAGCTGTCAGGCTGTTTATAGATTATTTTTAAGGAGTTTATTTTTAAGCAGCTAATGTCCTTGTGGTTAGGGAGTTGTCCCTGTGTTTGGAAGGTTGTGGGTTCAATATCCACTGCTCGTGGCACCACTGAGGTTCCCTTGAGTAAGGTATCGTCCCCACACTCTGCTCCCCGGGCGCTGTGTTCCTGGCTGCCCGCTGCTTTACTTGGTGAATGGGTTCAATACAAAGAAAGAATCTCACACTCTTCACACTGTGCTGTGGTGTGTTCATGTATAATAAAAATGGTTACATTACAATTTAATTCTTCATCAGTTCTTCATCATACAGTTTTATTTTACTGAAAACTACCCTCAGATGAAGGTGTCTTTTCTGTTGTGCTCATAATAACAACAACAACAGTAGTAATAGTAATACTTATTATTATGAAAGTTTAAGATACAGTAAGAAATGTTCCAAGAGCACCCGTGTATAGTGAAAAAACGCGATTTTGTGAAAAAAGTTCCTAAAAATGCCTATTTTTATAGTGTAAATCCTAAATATGCCCCCAAATATGCTCCCAAAACACTTTAATTTCATTTCAAACTCATGTAAAGGAAAATGTAAAGGTAAACCCGTATTCGTACTGTACAGTTTATACTGAACTCCTGCAGTGCTAGAATGTAATATTACCCCTGTATAGACTGAACTGTAATCCATGCACGCGCGTTTTCTTTGGTATGTGCTGTCATTTATTACTGTAAATACAGTAATAAATTCATTTAATTTACAGTAATAAAAATGCAGGGCTTTAAGAACAAAACGAAAAACACAAGAACACTGGAGACGCTCCATGGGGGAAATTCTGGACTGCAGCGTCACAGGGCAGCAGCCAATCAGCAGCAAGGAGAAATAAATAATGTTCTCGTATTGGCTACTTTCAAACCTCCCGCCTCTGAGTACAGCGGTATTTCTCCATCCCAATACGCCTTTCTTTGTGTTTCTCTCCACGGTACCAAAAAATGTAGAGTAATTTTTTATATGGAAATGTAGCTGAATTTACGTTAATATTTATGTTACAAAATTAGTACATTTTCCTCAAATGCATGCGCCGGTGTAGGAGGCATAGACATCACAAAAGCAAAAAAATGCGGAGGATATCTTCAGTTTCCGCAATAACGCGGGGATTTCCGCAAACTATTATTAGTTCAGTTCTCAGAAAAATCCATGATGGACTGATGCCGCGACTGCTGATCTGTATACAGCATATCACACTGGTCTACCTAGAATGGCAGCTATATGTCTTTATGAGCTACACCTGTGTGCTGGTTCTGCAGGATATTACAGGCTGATAAGTGATTTCATATCATCACATAATGGAAATTATTGTGTATAATTATTAAAAATTCTCAAATCTAGTCTAAAACAGACGAGCCTGTGACTGAGCAGACAGCGAAGAAGAATGAAAATGAGGAGGAAGTAGAGGAGGAGGAGGTTCGACCACCGATGGACCTGTTTAAGGCCATCTTCGCCAGCTCCTCTGACGAGAAAAGCTCATCTTCATCTGAGGAAGACAGCGGTGACGAGGAAGGGCAGGAGGTGGAGATCCAAAAACAAGAAATCATGACTGTTATCAACACTATCGTTCCATCTGTTTTACCTCAGGCTCCTCCCACAGGTAGCTGCTTTTAACATATGGAAGATAAATTACTTGTTTTTTCTTCATTATTATTTTGGGAGTAGGGAATACTGAATTTAATCTATAAGAACAGAAACCTTGCTTGCTGAAGTTGCTAAAACTAATATCTTAAATTTATTTTATTATGATGGAGGCAAATGGGCAGTTTCTGAAAATATCTTTATTAACACAAATTCTTAACTACAGCCTTGAGAGATTGTCTTAACAGAGCTGTTCTCTAGAGGTTTTATCCAACATATTAACATTTGATAACAGCAAAACTCATTTCTTTTCCGAGAAGTATTGGTAAATATATTTGAAAAGAGTGTCTGTGGTAATTAAGCAGATGTTGCAAATATAGCCGATAGAGATCAGAGTGAAAAACACTGAGGTATTCCTGGTATGGTCCATCAGTTCAGTTTTTGTTTATACTTTTCAGAACCAAAGCCTCTCTCAGAGAAGGAAGACATGAATGGTGCCTCAGCTGCAAGTTCTGTAGAGCCTGGAAACCTCGACAGTGAGGAGTTTGGACCCCGCCTCCCCCCTCCAGGTTAGTCACTACCCCCTATCCTCTACTCTGTAAACACTGTTGGCAGCCTAGTGGTTAGGGAGTTGGCCCTGTGATCAGAAGGTCATGAGTTTGAATCCCAGGACTGTTAGCTCAAGGTTCCCTTGAGCGAGATTCCCACACTCTGCTCCCCGGGCGCTGTGTTCCTGGCTGCCCGCTGCTTCACTTGGTGAATGGGTTAAACACAGAGAAGAACCTTCACACTCTGTGCTGTGTTCACTTTACACTCTAGTCATTAAGGCTCACTGCCCTGCATATCTGTGTGTCTTCCCTTCTCTCAGCACTCCTGATCCAACTAATCAGTTCATTACCAAGCCCTTACTGAACTAAAGTGATGTGTTACAGAAGGGAAAGCACTGAAATGTGCAATACAGTGTGTTTCCAAGGCTGTAGAATTGGTAAGGGATGGTAGTGACACGTCTCTACCAATATCCAGTGACTACCGAATCGTCTCTAGTAATAATTTAAAACAGAAAATAAAAAACACGGTTTTCTGTCAGTGTTTAGAATGCAAACAGATAACAGTTCTGTTTCTCTACTGCGAGTCCCGCCTTCCTAACCCAGTACTGTTATCTGATTGGCTGTGCTGTTTCCTCCTAGCGTGTGATTGGCTGAAGCTCTGTCTGTCTTTAAGAAGCTCCAGAGCCCAGTGCAGTAGTTTGCGTGGATGTAGGAGAGAAAGAGGACGAGTTTATACTAACAACTCTGTTCTCGAAAATACAGAACACATTACCTTTGTTTCTGTGGGAATTTGTGTCCATTCATTCTGTAGAGCATTTATGAGGTCAGACACTGATGTTGGACGAGAAGGTCTGGATCACAATCTCAGTTCCAGTTCATCCCAAAGGTGCTGGATGGGGTTGAGGTGAGGGCTCTGTGTGGGACAGTCAAGTTCTTCCACACTGAACTCCTCCAGCCACGTCTTTATGGAGCTCGCTTTGTGTAATGGATGATGTCCAAAATGTCTTGGTCTGCTGAAACATTAAGATTGTCCTTCACTGGAAGTAAGCGGCCCAAACCCCAATACATTTGTCCCTGTAGTGTAGCAGATCCAGAACCACTCTCTTGATCACACATCATTTATTTTGCCAAGCAGTCAGTTTTTACAGAGGAATAAAGGCTTTAAACATGTTTCTGTCTTTCCTAACAGGACAAGTGGTGTTCTCCTCATCGCTGGCGCAGCAGGAGAAGCCGAAAAAGCACAGCAAGGAGAAGCACAAAGCCAAGAAAGAGCTCAAACACCGTAAAGAGAAAAAGGTACAATCAGCACTTAAGCATTGGGAACCGGACCTCCGTTTCCATGGTAACACGGGGGGAATTTCTATTTATCCGATTCTCTGTCTTACTTTATCGTTCTCATTCTCCCAGCATAAGAAGAGTAAGAAGCACAAGCATAAAGGAAAGCAGCAGAAGAGGAAGAAGAAGAAGGCGGAGGAGACGGACTCCAGTTCAGACGACACCGACTCTGAGAGTGATGACGAGGAGTCAGGAGCAGTATCCACTGCGGACCTGCTACAGAGGTCAGTAGTTTTCATATTTTAACCTTTAGAACTTTAAAAAGAAGGTTTATGTGTTTACATTTTCCTGTTTGTTTATTTGGACATTTTCTTTGACACTAAACCCCCCCCCCCCCAATCTCTCACTCCCTCTTTCTGACTCACAGATTAAAAAACCTCAGAGGCAAGAAGTAATTTTGAACAGCTTTGAAGACGTTACTTGTTACTTGTCCTCCATGAGGATTTCTTTACAGTGTGAAGTTCTTTGGAAATATCAGTAAAGGACAGTTTCTTTCTTTTTGACTGTAAGTGTCTTGCAACTTGACGTGAAGAAAATGTCTTCTGAACTTGGAAATGACTACAGAATAAAGTTACTTTGAATAAAGTCTGTTATTTCGTCCGGAAATGCGAAAATGATTTCTGAAAATCATTTGTAATGTAAAATATTTCTTAAATATATGTTTGTATGTATGTGTGTATATATATAGATAGAGAGAGAGAGAGAGAGAGAGAGATAGATAGATAGATATAGATATATATATATACACACACACATACATACATACACACACACACAACACCCCCAACCAGTGTTGTCAGTTCACACTGAAAAATAACTTGTTCAAAGTTCAGTTCATTCGAATAAAAAAAAAAATTCACAGCTCGTTCATTTATTTTTTTTTACATTTTCAATACAATGTCCTTCTATCTGAATCTCCTTCAATTTTCTATTTGTTATACCACTGAACAATCAGACATAAGTTACATTAAAAACCAATTCTGAGGTTGAGAATAAATCTTACCACTTAAGCAACGCTTCATGTTATGCTGAAAGTGAAAAAAACGAGGTGCAGGTATACAGTACATGGAAATTTTATTCAGACAATATTAACACAAAATGTAAACAAACTGTGTCCGGCTGAAATGCAACATTCAGACAAAATCTTTTAAAGTGCTCAGAAAAGAACATATCTAAAAGTAAACAAAATGTGTGGTTTTCCCTCTAAATCTACACCGATTTCTTCAAAAAACGACTCAAATGTTTAAACAAACTGCCTTCTGCAGAGACGTCTGAACTCAAAGCACCAACCATGCTAGCCTATAATCAGCAAATGTAAAACGTGAGCTGCGTTCAGTCTCGCAAAAGTGAACGTCACTCACATCCCCGTTCATAATTTGTGAACCGATTCGTTCAGTTCAGCGTTCATGAAAAACAGGAACATGTTCATTGAACACGTTCGCGCACAACACTGCCCCCGACACTCGCGGGGTTCCGTCCCGAGAGCATTGTGAAAAACTTTGTGATGTGGTTAAAAAGTTTATAAACCCTAAATATGCTCCCAAAACACTTTAATTTCATTTGAAACTCAGTTTAATACATCACCCCCCCGATACCGATGTTAATACCGATGTATAGACTGTACTGTAATTCCTGCACGCGCGTTTTCTTTGGTATAAGCAGGTAAATACAGGAATAATGTCATTTGATTTACAGTAATAAAAATACAGTAAAATGTATACAGGTATCGAGACGCTGGAAACTGTTCTGATGCAGGAAAGCTGGACTGCAGCTACCAGAGACGCGTCACAGGGCAGCAGCCAATAGACGGTTGCTTTGTGTTCCCCTGACAGTACTAAAAAATTTAAACGGTTGTATTTTATATGGAAATTTAGCTGAATTTACGTTAATTCTTACAAAATTAGTAAATTATATTTTTCTTAATAATTTAGCACTAAAATGCATGAAAAACATATATTGCCATGAAAAAAGCAAACAACATACGGAGGATATTTGCGGTTTCCTCTAACAATTATTAATGAGGTTCTAAGAAAAAATCTGAGGCGGTGAACCCTGAACCGCAACTTCGCGGTGGCCGACATCCTATAATTGCTCAATTTTAAAGTTACTGCTTGTATAGATACTAACTGGAATATATATATTTTTTGCATATTTCAGAATTCACGCGTTTTCTCAAGCACAATATAAAAACCGTAAATGAGATATTTTAAGAACAGCTCTGATCAAAATTGAAGAACACTTTCAGAAACCTCTCAGTTATTGGTGTTAATCTGGGACCTGGTGACATTATACTTTAACCCCAGACATACGGCTGGGGTACGACCCCACCGCCGCTTTCACCTCATGCCCTGCAAGTACCAGGCATTCAATTGTTTTCTAATTTTGTGACCTTTCACCTTTCATTGCTATGCACAACATGCTTACAAAGATCTTCTTTTATTGTTTACTGGAGTTTGTCAAGCACCCATTGTTGCACCGAGTACCAGAGGGGTCATTTGTGACCCCACAGCAAAAAGGAACGGAGTAAGCCAAAGTAGGTCATTTTCCTCTGTGTTACATGCTTCTGTTCAATCCAAATAAAGCTTATATAAGCATACAAAATGCATTTTTGTTCGATCTTAATGAGCAACTGTACTTATTTATTTACTTACTTGTGTATAATAACCGGAAACAGTATTTAGTGATGTCAGTGTTTAGTGACGTCAACTTTCCTTCGGTTTTATTTTGCTCCTGTTAGTTATTTCTACGAAGGTATTTGATTACAGTGCCTAACAGTAATCAGAGGGTCATGGTTTTTAAATATTGTGATAGTTTTGGCTGACTTCTGCCAAGGAATACCTATAAGAATATGTTGAATAACGTTTCTGACCCCATTTCTGGTATGTCTAGGGTTAAATAGCCCTATTGATTTGGCTGCTCTCCTGGCTAGCGTGCCAGATGGTAAGCCGCTCTAACCTGCGGCAGCAGGCTGTCCAGATGAAGGCTAAAGGGACGATTCTGCAAAGACTCTCAGTGGGGTATCAGTTCAACACTGCAGATAGAATCGCTCGCCAGTTCAGTGCTGAACAGGACAAGGATCTGTCCGTTTGAGACAATTCGGACCGAAAGCCCACTCTGCAGCGACCAAACCTCTCGTAAGCAGAAAGAATAAAGGAGCATGTTGAGTGGACTTCCGTGATGAGAGTAAGTTCAGTTTATTTGGGTCTGATGGAAAACATTATGTTCTGTGTCGAACTGGGCCAGACTGAACCCAAAGTGCGTAAAGAAGAAATTTGGAGGAGGAGGTTTTACAGTTTGAGGGATGTTTTCTGCTGCAGGAACATGTGCATTAACTCTGAGGCCTGCTGCAGAAAACATCGATTCCTTGCCAAAAACCACCAATTAAATGACAATAATCAACACTGATGAATTCAGTTGACAAGAGAGATTCAGTAAAGTGTCGATCCTATAAAAGGAGCATCATTGTCCACCGCATAAAACAAAAAAGCCTAATTTAATTCAAAATAATACACACACAAATGGCCTATTAGTGTTCTATCCTATATTTAGGACCTTTCAAAGTGCCACACTAAATAGCATGACAAAAACTACCGACATTGATAATACATGAAAAAACATTCAATAGTAATTCACTATTCAGCGCAATTCATTCAAAGTACAACCTTTAAGAGCATAACGAAACAGAACCAGTAAAGTAAAATAATGTTAGGTTACGTTAATTCACCACACTATCGTTAAATATGTGGGAATTTACTCTGGATCTTCGTCACTCTGGTATGCATTTTCATTCACCTCAGACAATGCTTCATTATAAAAAGCCCTCACCACACCAGACACACCTATCGCTTCCAGAACTGCTAGCACATCACGCTTCTTTGCGCCCGTCACTGAGGTCTGCTTTGGAAGTATGGCAGGTTTCAGGTCACCCCACTGCTTGCCCCGTTTCAACACACTGTGGAAACAGTATTCCCCGCTGTACGCCACCCTGAAACCAACCTTGTCGGTACTCAAGTCAAGCATACGCGCTTCGCTGATTTTGAAGCTTCTCTGAGCCATCACACACTCTTTTGTGGCCGATCTATAATCAAACGCCTTCCAGTCTGTTCCATAAATGTAAACATTGCCAAATTGCTGCAGGAGAGCATGATATTCTTCTGGTAGCAGAATTGTGTCAGTTTTCCTGATCTTCTGCTCAATCCTGTCAAAGACTCGGTTGGCTGGGAGATAACTGTGCCCTCTTACTGGAAAAGTATGCTCAATGCCAAGATTGGGAAAAAACTGTCTTAGCTCCATGAGCATGGACACCAAGGTCATGTTTTCGTTTTGACCGAAACAAGAGTCGCTGAAAAGCCGAACCCCGCTGGATTGCCGTATTTCGCCCTCAAGTCGAACCTTGAAGCAGTCATTTAGTGCAGATGCAATCATATTGCTGTCCTTGCCACTTTCATTTTCCTGCCACACGTAGAGATGGACGTCGTCCTTTGTCTGGTGACTGTTCTCTCCATGGTGTCTAACAACACCAAATAGGTACAGATACAGCTGACGTGAGTAATAGGCCTGTTCTGTTGGTGTTTTTGGAAGGATCAGGTTTTGCATCATATCAAAACACACAGTTACATAACCTTTAGCAACCCTGCCTAAGAGGTCACAGAACACACGAGCTCTGCGACGATGCAAAAGCAATGATACGGACTGCAGCTGCTTCTCTCTCTCGGTCAAGTTTGGATCTGTAATCCTGATCTTGTACTGGGCACAATCAGAGCACGCATCCGTAGCTGGATGGCCGAAGCTAAGATTGAAATCTTTGCCAAACACAGAATAATAGAGGGAGTAGCTGGTGTGAGCGTGGTTGAGAGCCTCAAACAGCTCATGCATCTTGCGCACATTCAGGTCACCGGGGAGATACTTGCGGCCTGGTGCTCCTCTCCGCCCATAATGGCTGGCCCTGCAAGTAAAGGACTGTATGTGTTTGACAATGAGTTGTCTTCTCCTGTCGTTCTCTTCAACGTTCTGTGCACCGCCTCTTCTCTCCGGACGTGCCTCAGCAGTCTCAGCGTAATACTGTGCGACCCGGGAGACGCGGTCTTTGCTGATGCCTGTGAAAGTAAATTATTTAGGTTGTCACATATCTACCTTGCTTAGATTTACCAACTTGAAATTTGAAACCAGTATGAAATACACACAATTTCAAGCAATAATCTAACTAGCCTAGTTCACAGTAAAAAAAAAAAAATGCTTGGGATCATAGTGATAGGAATCCCTATCACTAGAGGCCAGTTCTTACGGCTCGGCTCACTAAAAAGAGCTCTTTTGGTGTCCAGATGGTTCCTTTGTTGCTTAAATTAATTTATTACCGTAAAATGATGTGTAAAATGAATCACTAATGTACAAAAAATACATTAAATCAAATGTTTCTTACTTATATGGTTTATTATACTCAACATGGAACTTAGTGCTACAAAAAATACATTTTATAATACAGAAACAAATACCCATCTCAATCTGACACAAATATCTAATCTCGGATTGGATGTAAAATGTTTATAAACTTCAAAAGTAAAACGTCTTGCCTCTGTAGCGAATGTTCTTTCTTTCTTTCTTTCTTTTTCTTTCTCGCGTCTCCCTCCCTCACACCACACATCGTATGGCTGACCAATCATATTGAAAACATGAAGGGGTCGATAAGCACTTCGTGTTTGAGTCCCTAAAAACAAAGGGGATCCGATCGTTCACTTCAGATAGCCGTTTCGTTCGCGACCGACACATCACTGCGGTATTTAAATAATTCTGAAATTAAAGTTATACTCACCTAATACTGTGAGGAATGTAGACTTGCAAACAGGCACTTTGTGCGGAGGATCGTTACAGAAGACACTGTACTTCACGGAGACGTTCCTGTCTTTTCTTTTGTGTTCGTCCTCAACCTTTCGACGCTGCCGTTTTACTCCTGTTATCGTCATCAGATGAAGTAGAACCCTGTCCTGTTCAACCTTATCAGGGTCGTCATAAAACCTCCGAAAATTCATGACCAGGTCCTCCGGTGTCAGTTTATATGCATGGCAGAAGCTCGTGGCAGCAGTGTGTTTACATCCAACTGCTGGGACCAACCCGACACCAGAATAGCGAATTTTTTTACTGTGCTCTCGTTCATGGCTCTCCTTGTTTAAACAACGTCGTCTACCACCCGGTGTAGGTCTCGCCTGTTCTTCAGAACCATTTAGTGTGTTTAAAACTATCATTTTCAAAAAACATTTACGTTTAAACAAGTGGGCAAACTCCTCTCTTTACTGTGCCGCCATGCTGGATAGTTTAGAACGCTGGCCGAACGCTGATTGGTCGAGAGTTGTTTCGTCGCATACAGCCAAAAACAGGTATAGCGCCTTACAATACAGTTTACAATACATTACAATACAATACAGTTTACAATACATTACAATACAACAAAATACAGTTTAAAACACATTACAATACAATACAGTTTAAAATACATTACAATACAAAAAATACAGTTTAAAATACATTACAATACAATACAGTTTACAATACATTACAATACAACAAAATACAGTTTAAAATACATTACAATACAATACAGTTTAAAATACATTGCAATACAATACAGTTTAAAATACATTGCAATACAACACAGTTTACAATACATTACAGTACAACACAATACAGTTTAAAATACATTACAATACAATACAGTTTAAAATACATTGCAATACAATACAGTTTACAATACAATACAATTTACAATACAATACAATAGTTTGAAATACATTGCAATACAATACATTTTACAATACAATACTGTTTACAATACATTACAATAAAATACAGTTTTTAAATTAAATACAATGCAGTTTATAATACATTACAATACAATACGGTTTACAATATATTTCAATATCATACAATACAATTTACAATACATTACAATACAAAACAACTTACAATGCATTACGATATCACAATACAATTTGCTATACAATATATTACAATGAAATTCACACTACGTTACAATACTATACAATTTATAATACATTACAATACAGTACAATTTATAATACATTACAATACAATACAACACAATTTACAAAACATTACAGTACAATACAACACAATTTACAATACAATACAAGAGAATTTACAATACCATACAAGGAAACAAATGAAACGATGGAACAGCGGATAGGTTCAGTACACAGCAGAATGGCATGGCAAGTGTTTTTGGCGTTTGTTGCGTTTTGGAAAAGTGCTCATATATATA